>JACDOX010000054.1:2098196-2240036 GCA_014549065.1 Cardinalis cardinalis
GGGGGGGGTTGTTTTTGTGGGGTTTTTTTGTTTGTTTTGGGTTTGTTGTTGTTGTTGTTGTTGTTGTCCAGCCTTTCATCCACCAGCATCTCCAAGCCCTTCTCTGCAGGGATGCKCTCAATCCCTTCATCCCCCAGCCTGTRCTAATACCAGGGGTTGTCCCAACTCAGGTGCAGCAGCTTGCACTCGACCTCACAAGGTTCCCATGGGATCTCTTCTTGAGCTTGTCCCGGTCCCTCTGGGTAATATCTCATCCCTCAGGCATTTCAAAGTATCCTCTCTTTTGTCCATAGATGCCAGTTTAATATGACAAACTCTAAAAAGGCTCCAGTCAGGATACACAGTTAACTACTTTTTCAGAAAAAACCAAACCAAATCAAACTGAAACAAAAAAATCCTCAGTACTCCTCGTGTCAGATAAACAAACAAACAAACAAATAAATATCAAGAACCACTTACTGAAGAGACTATGAGTTATTTTCTGGCCACACTGGCAAAATGTGTTTTTCCACCTTTCTCTCTTAGAAAGCTGAGTGACTTTTGCAGTTTCTGGAAAGCTTCATTCAGCCTAATAGTGACACTTACTGGGAAAACATGCCATGGAAATGCCAAGGCCAAATGGTTTAAAGCTGGCAYGTCATAATCAGTGGAAACAAGAGCCTTACAAATAGGAGTGCTGAGCAAACACAGGCAAAATGTGGCCACTTTTTGTTCTAGTCCAGAACTTATAAGGCTACACAAGGAAATAAAATGAAATATGATCTATTTTGCAGCCTGGATGTTTTATTACACCTGTGTAAGTTGACCCAACATTTCTAAAAAGGAATGGAACTTCAGTTGCTGGAACTGTCCTTGAAAAACAGGAAATGTTGAGTACATGACAACAACCTTTTGAGGATCTATCCAATATAATGCCTCCATGAGCACATGGGTCAATTCCTCCAGAAGTGTGATACAGGAAGTTTCTTTAGCCAAAACTAAACTTTTGAGAGCCCTGTGTTTAGCTGTCATCCATACAGCCAGTGAGGCTTCTGCTTCTTTTTGGTTTTGTACCAGAACAGAGGTGAGGAGGCTTACCCTGTCACAGGCTTTAGCAAAAGGCAAATAGAGCTGTGGTGGTTTAAGCTGTAACCACACATTTCTACCAGCCCCAGCTTGCTTTCCAAACCCCAAATCTGATTTACAAGAAGGGAATACACACTTTTTCCTCACTGTTTCAAGCTAAAATGCTTCACATTACAATAGCTGAGACTCCAAGCACTTCCTTGACTCAGCTTAGAGGCAGAAGCCTCCAGCAGACACAGTGGAGACCTGCAGATTGAGGAGACAGTTTAAGATACCATACCAAGATTCACCAGAAGTTGTCTGTTAAATCTTCAAATAAAAAAAATAATCAGTGAAATTTTTACAGACATCCACCTGACTTGCTGTATCCTACAAGATGCCAAGGAGAGGGATTAGGTTTAGCATGTATATCACACAAGTAGTAGTTTCCTGACTACACAACTGCTTCTCCTGAAAAGAGTACATATATCCTTAGTGTGCTCATAAAAACTCATACACTCAAGGAGGCCCAGATGAAGTATTTTCAAATACTTGCTAGGTGCCCCTGACTGAAATGATTCTTGATTGATTCAAGTAACAAATTTCTTATACACAGCACACAGGGAACCTTCTTACACACACATCACACTTCTGTGCAGATGTGGAGACAGAAGCTGTGAAAAGGACACATGAAAACCAGAAATGACCATAACAGTGAAACCTTTCCTTCTCCTAAAAACTAGTAACAGCACTACAGCACATGCTGGGTAGCAGCAGTTTGCCCATGTGCCAGAAGAAAGCAAACAAAATAAAACTTAAATTAAAAAAAAGATTTAAAAACATCTAAAGAGTTACACAAGCCAGGCCCTCTGAATAACCAAACATTGGGTCCTGGCATCAGTTTTTAGACCTGTTATTCTTCTCCTATATGACTGCAGCAACTCTGAATGTCTATTTGTCCTTCTGAGGTCTGTGAAGAATCTATTTATAGTTGTGGGATACCAGTGCTAGTGCATCATGACACTGGCCTCTGTTACTGGAAATGATCCTGGCTGATTTGGATCAGTGACTGACACATCCTATCAGAACAAGAAGTATGATTCTAGAGAGGAAGTACCAAAAAGAAGAGAAACACCTCAAGATGCATGGGAAGGTAGTCAAAACAAAACAAAAAAGATGGAAAAATCTCCTTTTAAATCCAATTGCCCTCATTTACAGACAAGTAAATGGAGTAAAGAACAAGCCAAAGTATCATTTCTGTTACATAGGCTCTTGGATGTTTTAATCATGATAACAAAGTCGTAATTCATCAAAGATGAAAAGCATCCATAACCACAAAAACAAAAGCCAAGGGTACCAGCTCTGATATGCACTTAAAAAACCTTGTTCACCTTACTCAGACTGTGCATCACCACAAAACCACTAGAATGAAACTCCTAGAACTGATTTTGCTGGAAGTTAGAGAGTTATTCTCCCCTGCAACCCATCAGAACAGTATCCTCACCGAACCAGAAAAAAAAAAAAAGGCCCTACTGAGATATCAGCTGACACATTTTTGCATCTTCCACCACTTTCTCTTTTCCATTCCCTAGAGTGCTATATCAGTCAACACTTCACAACATCCACATTCCCTTATCAACAATCAGACATTAGTGTTCATGGCACTCCCTTGCCAATGGATAGGCAAGTTTGACACATGACTTATTTATTTTGGAGATTTGAGAAACTGTGATTCTTGGCTCTCGGCATTTCTAAGTTTGGGAACGGCTTTATTTATCACCAGCTCTGAATTAAGGCTGTAAAACTGCTATGAAAACACGTAGATGGTCCCTTAAAGGAGAGCTGTGCAACACTGCCAGTGAAATAGTTAAACACAATGCCTGGTTATTAATAAAAGGAACTGAGCTGCATGCTAAGGGGTAAGGCCACAGCAGTACTGATATCACTGGAGTGTTTGCCGTGCTTTGGGATAGCAGGACTCTATTTATATGCACTGGTGCACAGAGCAGGCACTCTGTGCTGAGCACAGGTGAGGGTAAGAATACACAGCTGTGAGCTGTCTTCTCCTTTTGAAATTGCATTCTCAAGTTACGCAAATAAACCACTTCCAAGGTGTTTTTCCTGGAGGTTAAGGGAAATCTACAGCATTGCTACAGCTGTAAATATTTGTGGGTGTTCAAATGTCATCCAATGGGAAAGCTGCTTTGCACAGTGTCAGCAGGAAACTCCTATTAGACTTTCCAAAGGGCATCCCCACATCACAGCCACTGCATGGAGAAAGAAGGGTATTCCTTCATGTATAGCACTGCCTGCTAACTCACCTCAGTACTGTTCATCTAGCACTTGGAACTGGTTATTTCACAGGAAGCTACTATTTCACACAGTAGAAATTAGTGATTTGCTTTAGCAGAGGTCATTGCTCCATGACAAAGCAGTCTGTTGCTTGGGCAGGGCAGAGTGTCACTATAAATATCAGCTTCTTACAGTTATTCCTCCTCTTGGTAGTGGTTGATATCTGAAGTCTCAGATCAAAGAACAAATGTGGTAACTGTGCCCAATACAGTAAAATCAATAAGTCAACAACTCTCCTTAGATCCTTTATTCTAAGGCAAAGTCTGTGTTGTCTGTACTCTTGGCTACAGTAGAAGATATTTAACTGTGAAGTTCATACTGCAGGAGTCAACAGCAGTCTGGAAAATGCTTTGCCTCAGTTTGAAGATGATGTGTTCATAAAAGAGTCATTTCTCTGAGGAAAACTGAAAGGACTTTTTAAGTCAAGGTAGGCAGCCGTAAAGATGATGCTGGTGTTTTTTGCAGCCACGGTGTTTAGGTTATACCACACCATTACACTGGAGATTCAGGACTTCTCAGACTAAAGAGGAAAACTTGAAGCTTCAGTAAATCATTAAACAATCAATTTAATCATAGGGAATTAGTTGCATCTTCTGTTCTGGGGTTACTTTGAGTTTGTTTGGGTTCTTCTGTCTTCTTGCATTGTTCAAGGTGTCAAATTTGCATCAATAATAGAAGCTCTTGCTTCAATATCTCCTTCCCCTGGTGAATGGGATACCCAGTACCTTGGAAGAGGAGCTGCATCTTTGCTTCCCTTCTGAGTTTTGATCAGGACTGCACTTGGCCTAGAAGATGCAATTGCAGCAGATGCATGTCCACGATACCAGATCAATCAGAAAACATTTAGCTCATTTCTTCATTCTGCCTTCCAAGAACTGTTAGCAAGAGAGTGTTTTCACACAGGTACGGAAAGACTAATGTCAGGAAGAGTTTTTGAAAGATTGTATGTTTCAGGATCTAGCAGTAGGACACAGAAGAGCTGATGCTATCTGGGAGGATCAGCACCCCACTGTGATGAACCTTCAGTCAGGCTTTGGGCTTAGGTACTTGCTTTCTAGGCACCAAAGACATCAATTTTCAGGCCACACACTTGACAGTTCCTGGGCATTAAAGAGTTGCCCCAGGAAAGCCCTGCCCAGTGCCACATGCTTCTGCCACATGCAGAGCCCATAGAGAGAGGCAATGTCCCCATTGGTGTATAACATACACCGACACTACAGGGCAGACAGAATCCCTTTGTCAGCACCACTCTCAGCTCAGGGACTGAGCAGCTGAGCTCCAGCAGATCCCGATTCCCAACGGGTGCAGCTCCCCAGCAGGTTTGTTGGGATCAGAGAAACCTTTCTGAAGG
Source organism: Cardinalis cardinalis (assembly GCA_014549065.1). Taxonomy (NCBI): domain Eukaryota; kingdom Metazoa; phylum Chordata; class Aves; order Passeriformes; family Cardinalidae; genus Cardinalis; species Cardinalis cardinalis. The sequence goes on from JACDOX010000054.1 coordinate 2,102,944, forward strand.
CTGTCCTCTTTGCCCAGCTCCAAGCCATGTTTCCCATGTAAGACCCACGACAACCCATCAGTGCTCAGCCGGCACCATAACTTTAGCCAAAATGTTTTTATTTCTCCACAGGGTGCCCCTTGAGGAACTCAAGCCAATTTTCCTCTGAGCTGCTTAAAACCTTGAAACCATCAGTGACAGATCCTTCCCTTTGCCCAGTGTGTAGTGCCAGATTTAAGGAGAACTGCTTCCTCTCTTTCTCCACACAAATATCTTGCTGATTTCTCCCTAATGCTATGATGCTTACGTTACTCTGCCATCCCTGAGCTGATTTGCCGCTTTCACTTCATTCATAGAAGATTCAGTGGAAGAACCCAGAAAGACCCTGGAAGGTCTTAGGAAGGTCTTGCAAGGAAGGCATTGGGAGTGATATTGAACAGCACATCGGGACATTATGATGCTTGCTGTCCTTGAAGGCAGCACACTTTGCACTTTCCTAAGCCTACACTGCTCTGGAGGCTGACAATTACCCATTTCAGTACATGATTAAAATACAGGGCTCTTTGTGGGGCAGCCTCAAGATTCTCTCTGTTCCAGTCATCATTTTCACCCACGCCTCTTACTCCCAGTCCAACCCATGCTAGAGCAGAGCCTAACCAAACAACCTCAAAGGTGATGTTTTGAATGTTTTCACAGGCACTTGTCTGTCCTGGTGAAAAACCTCACAGTACTCGATGATTTTCTTTCATCCAGTTTAATAAAGGTCCAGCTTACAGGGATTATTTTTGCTTTCCATTTTTGTCTTTTTTATTTCTGATTGCCCAGAGCTTAACTAAATCTTGACTAAACTAATGATGTAATTAATCATAACTAAATAGATAAATTTTAAATGCGCTACTACTGGTAATTGATATGATRCTTTTCTATTTATGAAGAAATAAACCAGATTGTCAGTATCAACTCAGTTTGTAAGGAGTCACAGCAGCATATTTTTCCCCAAAGTGACCCAGAGAACACACAAAACATCTGTCCTCAACAGTTTTAAACTGTCCTTTGGCATTAGCTTGGCTTTCTCTCCATGTTATTCTTTTTTTAACTCAGAACAACTTTTTCCAGTCATCTAGAAGAATCTCCAGTAAAAACAGACAAGTCATGAGTTGATGTTCTTGATATTTTTAAGGTTAAATAAGCATTTTTATTTTGAGTAAATCAACAAAAGTTCCTACAAATTGCAGTGGAAACTACTGATTGAACAGAAACTTTGTCTCACATGCTTTATGAGGCTGTGTATACATTTCAGTAAAAAGGAAAAGAAGGGCATAAGCCTTTTTTTTCTTTGAATTACAGAAATAGTTTACTTCTAGCTATGCATTCAATAATACTCTCCTCTGCATCACAGTTTATCCTAGGATTTACACCCTCATGTAAAAATATCCCACATTTTCATGGATATACATGAGAGTGAAAGTTTTAAAACATCCCCATGGGAACAGACCCAGTGCCAGTGAGCATGGACATTGCCAAGGAAGGGCTCAAGTATCAAAAGGGAATGGTCAGCAGTGGCTTAATGGATTACCATGTGGTCAAGGGAATTGAATCAAGCAAGAATTCCTTCCCCASCTGGGCTGACCTGCTCTTGAAGTGAGACAGGTTTAATGTTATCTACAGCAAGAACTAATTTTTCACTCCACTGTTTCTTCTTCCAGCTGCCTAATCAATTAGAACCCCAGATAATACACTTTCAAAAGTAATTTTACTTCAAGAATGACAGACTTGCACTGGGCTGTTGTTTCTGACTTCTGTTGGTCTTAAGTCAGCTCCAAATACACAAGAGAAGTCTGGAGCAAGAGTTCCTGGAAATGAAAACATTAATTTCCCCCCAATGAGCCTGAGAATTTAAAAAGAAAGAAAGGGCAGTCTAATGAAAAAAACCCAACTTCTTTTACTATTCTTCCCACAATTAGGAGGAATTTAACAGCTGCAACCATTTACCATTTAGTAAAAAAATGCCATTTTTGAAGGCAAATTTATTATTTTTAAAAAAATATTGCTTAGTCCCTCTCCAATAAATTCACAGAGATCATGTGTTAATACGGGACCATGGATTTCATATGTTGTACAGATTAACTCTAGGCAAGGAATTTTTCTTCCCCTAGCAGCAAGYTTCTTGCCAGTAATATTGTCAATGAACACACTGGATTTCCAGTGTGGAATAACTCTCAATATATTTTGTGCTTTCTTTTAGGACTAGTGTTTTTTAATGAGGCAGCAGAATGTTTCTGCAYAAGTAAGTCTTTGATAACTGATCTGATAAACCCATTTCATCCATCCTATCAAGATAAACCTAATGAAGGAGATTAATTTGTTTATCCTAATATACCGGAACTTGGATGACAGGACATAACTTCTAKTAAGTTCTAGGAACAGAGAAGAACTATATGTGCTAAAGGAATAGGGTAGTACAAGGACAGAAACGAGTTATCCAAAAAAAGATTTAAAAAAAAAAAGGTTGTAATAATGAAAACAATGATGAAGTGTAACAAAAATCCCTAACCACTTCAAGGGAAAAAAACCTGGGTGGGATAATGGAACAAAGCAATGAAAGCAGATGAAGAATACATGCAAGCCTGGGAAGGCTAAGACAATTTTCTGTGGATATTTTTCAATTCTCCAAAAGGAGGATGAAGGCAGAACAAACAGCCAGGATCAAGTGACAACTCAAGGACTGGTGTCAAAGGTAAGCTCAGGGATGTTCCACAACTAGAAGCAGTTCATGAAAAGGAAGAACTGTCTTTGAAGGACAGCCTTTCTCTGCATCCCTTAAAAAAATAACCAAACCACCTTGTTCGATCATATCTAGCACAACCAGTGAGAGGAAAATTCGACAGGACAAATTTATCATATAAATAACAGAGCCTCTGACTGTCTAGTCCTGTGAAACAGGACTAGAGTCAATGTGACCACTTACCATCCAACACCTTTTTTGAGCCACAAGAATCTGYCAAGTTACCTTGGTGTTTTCTCCCTGAGCCATGTTTAGTTTATGGAAATACCTCTTGGAGTTCAGCTTCCAGCTGAACACAGTGTTACAATAGCGGCTGAACTAGCACCAAACACAGTTATGTTTATCACTTTGTTCTTACAAGAAYTTCTACTGCTTATTATGCACATTTGTTCTAAGTACTCCTGGARCTTCAGCAAAGCTGATTGAGGAAGGCCTGGAGTGTATGGTACATAAAATTACTGTTTGTGAGGAGAAATTTCACACCAAAATTCAGCCAACAGTCATAGCTCCTAAATGTCTCTTTTGTTGTATGAAATACCTTTTGGTTGCTCAGACCAAGGCAATCCCAATAATTTCCTATTCCCATTTCCTGATCCATTTCCATCTGTTTCCTCACTTATAAGTTTCCCTTATTTTACTTGTTATTTTAATTTTTATCTTTTAGTTGCTTTTATATATTAGACAACTAAGGAACAAGAATAAGCTCCTACAGGGCCCTCTAGAAGGACTCCTGACTGATGAGTGCTTTTTCTCTACAAAGAAGACAGGGAGGTGTATTTAAAGAAGGTTATMATCATCTTAAATTATTTTTTCCTTYCTAAGAAGAAACCTGCTAGGTTTGGGTTTTTCTTTGTTTGTTTGACAGAAATCAGACAATGAACAGATTTACTGACTTAACTGSACTAGCCACAAGGTTGGAATTATGTATGTGCTTCAGTATCTTGCCAGATGAGTAAAAGAAGTGTTACAGTCCTGAAGAATTTAACACTGTACTAAAGATTCAACAGAAGGGGGTCATTTTAACTACAACACTCTTGCACACATGTGCCTTTACCTGCCAATGGAGCTTTGCCAAAAAATTCAGTGTCGTGCATTGGTTTGGATGTTTTGAGACCCCTCTACTACAAAGAAAAAACATATTCAGGCTAATTTTTCTATTATATAGCTTACTTATTTTCTAAAATAAATAGCTGTAATTAGTGAAGTCTTACAAGATTTTCCATACAACTCAATTCTTACTTTACTGACCTTGGTTATAAGACCTTAATTTTGCTCTCTGAGGCCTCTTCAGTGGTCTAATCCCAGGGTTAGGACCTGAAATTCCTCCCTTGGCATACTTGGCTGCCAGATGGCAGGCTGCCGTACCTATTYGGATGGCAGGTGTCTTCTTAGATTGCTCTACTCTCTTATTGAAAGTACTTTTCGATCCATTTCCTATATTTACTTGTTTGGAAGAGAGCCATCATCCTTCCTGAAGAACCAAAGATGGAAKTCAAGAAGAGATTGTAAAACTCTGGGAACAGCTGAAAATACCACCTGGAAAAAGTCTTTGAATAATGATTCTGTATCTTAGCAAAGACAAGATAACAATCTTCAACAGCAGACAAGCTGCTGCAAGGAATTAAATGATTAATTTGTCATCTGTGCCCATGGTAGACAGAAAATAAACAGTGAGCTTACAGAGGTATATAGGGGAAAAAACCAAACCAACACACCTTTTTAATGGCATGATCAGTAAATGCCTGGAAAAGATTACCTAAAAAGTCATAAAATCTCTGGCATCAGAAACCTTCAAGAAAAGATGAGGGAAGTGTTTTCAGGAATGCCACAGCACAGCCTGCCTTGCCTGTGATCTCATGAGGTCTACTTTTAGTCCATYTTACAGTAAATCTTTCTTTTTTTGCTCTGTCTTTAGGCAAATGATGTCTTAATAAAATTGCCTGCCCGCCCAAGCACAGACTAAGGCTTGTATCAAAATTCACACAACTTACAATTCAACAAACTTTCAGCAAAATGTCAAAGTATGTTCCTAGAATTAAGCACACATACTTGAATGAGACTGATGACTAAGGAGGAATTGATTTAGGCAWGTGTTTTCTGTAAGGCAAGTTTGCAAAATCTCCTGTAGAAGAAAAACCCTAACACTAAAATTTCAACAAGAAATCCCAACAAATAGCCCAGAACATTTTTTATTTCTTACAGTCTCTGCTTCCACACTGGGAAAGGAAATAAAAGCTGAAGCAAGTAAGGGAAATKATAGCTTTTTCTTTGTCCTTCCTACACATGCATTAAAAAGAAGGGATGTGTGGGAGGGACATCAACATCTTAGCCCACTTACATTCCCTTTGCTCCATTTACTACATCCAAAAATCAAACAGAGTTCAAATGAAACATGAGAAGCTTTAGTCCAAAAGCAGAAAATCTCAAAAAGTTTCAGAGATTGTTATGGGAATGAGGACAAAGGCCTTCCAGATTGCATCAGCTACATCAACATCCACAAATTAATTACCTTACCTGCCCTGAACTTTAACTATGCACATCTGTTAAATCYCTAGTGATTTTAACTTTGTGACATGTTGCAAACTGGTTATGTCCCCTGTGCACACCTATCAGGAGTTTTAATCCATACCACTTAAACAGGAAAAGGTTGCACACTCTAAATCAGTTTTGTCACTACTTAAGTATGAAGTTGAGACACTCCACTATTTGTTTACAGACAAACATTAAATCTAACTRCAAACCCCATGTAAAAGTGTCTGATTCAGCACATCTAATATACGACCAGTGTTCATACACTTAGTATTTTCCTGTGCTATTGGGTGTCAGAATTATTCCCTGCAATCACAACAGATTCAGAGCTTATCCATGGGAAAAAAACCAAAAAAACAAAAAAAACCAAAAAACAACCCAAACAATTTGGGTTGAAGTCCACAAAAAAAAAAGTTAAAATCTAGCAAAGAACTTTGATGTTGCTATGACAACCATAACAACTTACTATAAAAACAAAACACTTTATCAAGCCCATCTTCAGCTATTTGCTGTGAAACCAAATACCTATTGTACAGTATAAGTCAAATATTTGTTTGTAAGAGTTATTTTTTAAATGCCTAATTAAGTTACATTTCCTTTTTTTAAATAATTCTTCAAATTCTTTTTAAAACAAAGTGTTAATTTTGAACTATGATAGCTGAAGTAGAAGTGTCTGACACAAACTTAGCTTTCTAGCCTTTGGGCAAAATATAAAACTGCTGTTAAATTGAAATGAACCAGAAAATGTAGAGTGAAACTCATTTGTAGATACATTTGCTAATAACAAACATTTGTCCAGTGACACAGATTCTAAGCAGAAACACATGACAAGGTGTGTCTTGCAGTGGCACAGCAGTGGGATTCAGGAACRTTTTGCTGAGTGAGTCTGAAGACAAAATAATTGTGGTACTGAGCCATGTAGATGTTACAACATCAAATACCACACTCCACTATATATATATTATCAGCATCATTTCAATGTCATGAATAAAATTCAAAGTTTTGTAATGTTCATTTCATTGGTTTTCATATCATCTGCTAATCTTCATCTAATTTTCATATCATCTGCTTTATTGTACTGGCTCTTTGAACCAAAACTGGCCAAATTGTTTTAGAAACTGCCTGGCAATGTAACTAAATAACTTTTACTGATGCTGCAGGSACAAATCTGACAATTTTATTCCCAGTTACAATAAATCTGTCAATAAATCTAAACTTACTGCAAATTAATAAAACTGCAAAGGAGTCATCATACTCATCAAACATTTAAGGAGGTGCTTCCATTTCCAAGCAGAATACTCTCATCCCTACTCTCTTTGTTCTTTACTGCATGCCCCAGTGTTAAAACTTTGTATTCCTTGGGCAAGATATAAARGAATGTATCCATAATATTTTAGTTAGCTTATGTTCAACCCTATCTCAAATATTAAACTGAAATGTAATCTAAACAATTTTTTTAAAGTTCAAGAAAGTAATAAATCCCCATGATTCTTTATTTTAGTAGGGCACAAAGTTCTTATCTGGAAAAGGTGATGTATTTCTAATTAAAGAGAAATTGATAAAGAGGAATTGATAATTGATATTAAACTATTAATCACGACCATATAAAACGTAAAGCCTGGATAGGGATCTCACTAAATGTGAGGTAAGGCTCACTGCTAAATGCAATCCAAGGCTAGTYATTTAAGTATGCTGGACTAATTTTGAGCGTCATGGAAAGGTAAGGAGATGACAACTTCTGTTCATGTAAGCAGTYAAATATCTTCCTCAACAGGAAAAAAAAGCAGCTGTTTTAAGCTAGCTTTTACTTATGCTACTGCACAAATCAGTCTGAGGTGTCACTGCAGCTTGGGTAACTTGATGAACACCCATTTCTCCACATCTTGAAGTGTATTGGGCAAATTAATTGCATGAATATCAAAATAGTTATCTGATGATGAGATTTTGAAGAGTCTTCATTGTCTCTAGTTGCCCTCAAGCACTGAATATGGCTTAAACCTTTTTTCTAGTTCATAAATTAATCAGCTAAAATAAAACTACAGTGGTCTGAAGACATCACAGTTAGCAAAAGGATATTATCTTAGCTCTGTAAACTCTTGCATAGGTTAAGATCTTGTGGATGGTGCCTGAGCCCACAGGACTGAGTACACTGAAAATGCTTACTCCTGAGTTTGCCAGCACTTCTTTAACAAACCAAAAAACTCCTCAAACTCACCCACCAAAACAAAAACCCAAAGAAATAAAACCCAAATCATAACAAAACCAGCAAACATACACACACACATGGCTATAGGACCACCAATTGCATTCTTAGCTGATCCCCACATTGAATTCATCAGTAGTCCCAATTTTTCAGAATGAAGTCTTTTTCTTGGAGATACGATTTCTTCTGGGCTCCTAAGTAGAAAATTGGGTGTTAGAAATCAGGACTCTTGTTACAGAGAGAAGCTTTTGCTTCAATTTTTTTTCAAGATGACTTACGCAGTGGAGTTTCAAGGAGTATCAGTGTTCAGTTCACARATTCATCATTTTGCTCCTTTTTCCAGCCCACAGTTTCAACAGRGACAGAAAACACCCTGTTCCACCTAGCACCAAGTGCAGCAATGCCTTCTGAAAGTGTTTCATGTCAAACAAGGTATTCATGGTTGCTGTTCATCTTTGTCCAAGATGTGGCAGTCAGCTCCCATCCAACATTTAAGAGCATCATGACAAATAGCTGTTTCTTGAAGTGTTTACTCAACACGGTTGAAAGGCTTTTTTCAGCTCTGGCTCAATGGGATTTCAGCCTTGAGCCAGAAACACTGTGATCTTTGGGGGCTCACAAAGTGTGAGTGGCCTTACAAAATCTAGGCAGTTTGCCAAAGGCTCTTTTTTTTTTTAAACTTTGTTGAACCGTGGTAGAAGGTTAAACAATTCACACAGATTTGTTTCTCCCTACCCCCAATTTGCCTTGTACTTAATGCCTTGTCAAGAAGTAAAGTATCTTCATAATGGGATGGATGGAACCATTTCAGCTATTACACAGCAGTGATGGTATTGCAGGAAATCTGAAACAAATGTTAACTTCAGTCCTTTTTCAGCTCAAAAGAAAGAAGTATATTTAACATGCTGAGAAGTTCTTACATCACATGGTATCAATTTTCTTATGGTTCATTTGAAATAATAGAGAAAAATATCCAACCCCAGCTTTATGCTGAGAACTGGCAAGCAGGAAGTGAACTGCTCATGTCAAGGGGCAAGCCTTGGAAATTTGACTCCAGGAAAAGAATGCCTTGTTTCCAAAAGCACTAATGCACACATCATACAGTGCAAGCATGTTTTCACACACGCATTTTAATTTATGCATGTTTTACGGCAGAAAAGGTCCATCACTTACAAATCAATAGAAAGAAAAAAATATGCAACCTATTGAAAATTAATGTTTGAAAGCCTTGGGTCATTCTGCAATTGCTTTTTGAGATTAGAAACAGATGTCTCTAAGTTGTGCAGAACAGTATATTACTTCAGAAACCCTCTACTGGACACAGATTTTATGTCCTATTGTGAGCCACAGAAATTTTGKAAATCAACACTTCAGTGAGCAAATATACTGTGAAAAAACCCCATCAAACTAACCARACAGACTATTATGCAACAAAATGTATTTTTGTTCATTTTGACAAGTGTTTAATTCCTGATGCCACTTTCAAACGCACTCATGAAGTCCCTTTAATAGGATATAAAGTTCAGCTWCTAAATTTGTAGATAAATTTAGGCTGACATTTTCAGTATGCAAATTATATCCTCAGTAGTGAAAAAAATATACATATATCTATACTTGCTTAGAGATGTATATAAAGAAAGGGAATTTGACATGTCTCCCCTTAAAAAATCTTTAAAAATGTAATTTCAGTAACAGTTTTCCCACTTTATGTCTCTTCTTCACCTTCAGAAGGGCACTGCCTTTAGCCCAGCTGCGAGCAGCAGCATTAGCAGACAGACATTCACTTTTCTGGTTTGAAAGTAAGAATAAATAGAATAATGTGATGCAGATTGCCTCTGTCATCATTCCCAGTGTACATCAACACAGGAATGTACCCTACCAACTTCTGCTGCTAAAAAAACACTGTCTAAAGTTAAAAGCCCACATTCTCGCCAGGATTTCAGTGAAACAGCAGTGGGTGGGTGCCCACATGAACAGGTCCACTGGCAATTTTGGGGAACTACATTAATATTTTTACCTCCATGAGCAAGCCCTCTAAGGTCCTGCATGGTATGTTTTCTGAATTGTTGCCAAATGTCAATATATATTACTAAAAAATCCTCCAAAAATATTTTTATTTCTCTTTCCAAATTTCTTTATTTCATCTTCCAATAGCATCTTTCTATAAATACTCAGTCTATGAGTGCATKCTTTGGCGTTTTTGCTCAACAGCAGCATTTTTGTTTATGTCAGTAGGAGGTTATGGGACTGCACATGGAATGTTTGCTGTGAGYTGTGAGCTCCATGGAGTGGACAGCAGAGGCAAACACATTTCTGATGGGCAAGTGACTGAGGGATTTGGCTTAAACGTCTGTCACAAAAAAAAAGTTTATTTCTCTCTCTGGCTGATCTGCAGGGAGGATGCAAATCTCCATGAAATCTCCATGAAACAAATACTCCRAAGATGGGCCATTCCTTGGACAGACTAAACAACACTGTCAGTACTTTTCTTAATATTCTTTTGTATTACTGCAACACTTTCCTTTGACTATCCACCACGAAGACCTTCCAGTTTAGTTGACTTGTTTAATATTGACAAATATAGCAGAAGTACATTGTGAAGTCACCTCTTCTTTATACTTTAATCTTCACTGTCTACTTATTGCATAATTTGGTATCTTGCTCCTCATGCACCATCCCATATGATTGCCTTTTGTATGCATTTTGTATGGAATAATATTCCATCTATAYTCTATCAATATTCCATCAATATTCCATACATCTATGTATTTTGCCAGGAATAATATTCATGATTTACAGCTCAGACTCAACAAACAGTGTTTTGAAGGAAATGTGTTGTTTATCCCAAGAGAAAGCCTTGTGGTAGTTGTATAAAATGAAACACAATAGGTACAATACAAATTGTGAGCTGTTCCCTCATTCAGTCCCTGATGTCATTTATAGAAATAGGTACAGTTTACTTTAAGAAAAGACTAGGCAGCTTTCAGCTAACAGAAAAAACCCCAAAACTATTTTCTCAGTTCCTTAAGGCTCACTTCTGAAACTTTATCACAGAGAAAATTATAATAGTTGCAAAAATTAAAACTACTGATGGAGACAATCAAAGCAAGCAAGCACATGGAGCAACTGCATTAAAATATTGTCATTTATCAGCACATTGGAGAGGTGGGAAAATGGAATAAGTAATTTGTGAGAGAGTCTGAACTMCCATATCAGCTGTCTCATAGTGGTTAGCCGGTCTCTGACACAAATACAAAAAGCTGGACATTTATGCTGATGAAAACCACTTAGTCACTTGGCAGGAAAATCTACCTGTTTAACTCTCAGCTAATAATATTGGGTAGGTGAATAAATCCATATTGTACACAAAAAATTGACCTAAATGGTTTGTGCTGTGTACTTAGGACCAAACCCACCTTTGTTTGCTCTGGACATCCCCACTGGGCCGGCAGCAATCGTTGCATAGGCAGAAACATGGAGGAGATTGGTTATTGTCACTATGAGAGCTTGACAGCAGCAGCAAATTTCTGTTTCTGCCCATGGRTGCACAATCCCAGTAATATCCAACCAAAAGTTTGGTGCATGCAGCAGTCAGATGTGGAGGCAGAATGGTGCTTGAATCCCCAGCAGGCTGCAGCACTCAYTGTGCACAGGGCACAGCTAAACCAGACACCAACACAATCACATTAATCCTGGGAAGGGCCAGAGCATCACCCAGAGATCAGGTGGGCGGTGAGAAAGCTCCCCCCAAAAGCTGGAGATGCAAAACCAGCATTGCCCTCAGTCCAAAGGAGTTCAAGGCCACTTTCTAGAAAGAGCCACTGAAGATGAGTCCCAGAGTACAGAAGGCACAAGAGGCACCTGTAACCTTGTGCTTATTCTGATATGGATGTCAGGCARATGTCACCCACAGTGTCAGTAAAAGTGGCTTTAACCTGGAGAACAAGGAGAACACTCAGTGCTGTTCTGGCCATCCTAAATTCAGTTCAGTTCGTAGCTGATCTCACCTCTTATCACAACTGCTATCAAAGCTCTTATTTGACAGCTCTTATTTACTTTGACAGAAAAAGACTGTTCTTTCCAAGAAGCCTATCTAAAGAAATGGGCAAAAAGCAGTAAGATATCACCATTATCTATTTTTTTTTTTTTTAAAGAATGAAACTAAACTGAAGTCCTTCTTTAATCACACAGTTATGTATGCATTTAATGCAAGCTACCCAGTCACATTAGTACATCTTAGACCACCTACCTTAATCAGCCCTCAGGGAAACACCACTGCATCGAATATATAAATATYCTATTCCTGCACTTTTCAATTTGCTGATTTCCCCATAGTACTATTCTAATTTCAACATAATAGAAAAAAAGGCAACATAAAGCCAGTTTTCTTTGATAGACTGAACAACCAAATACCACATTCATAGAGAGATGTTGATCTGAAGACTGGAAGAAGGAATAAGCCTCCACTGTTCAAACAAAGCAAAAGATCCCAARTAAGCCAATTCTGTATTTCAATTTGCAGTGCATCCTGCAGGACATAATGCATGACACAYGCCTATCTCAGCCCTTTGATAACTCAGCTCACATATCTTGGTCTCATTGAAGAGAAGTTGGGAGACTAGTATTTATTTCTCTTGTCGGCTTGAATTTCACTTTTGGCATTCCTTTTTAAGAATAAAAATATAGAACACTTCTGCCTTTCCTCAGTATCATCAGTTGATATGTTCAAAGGACAAAAGAGGATTGCATCAGTAGCTCATTTAAACAGAACAAACTGAATTTAAAAGGAAAAAAACCAGCCTTTAAAACTACCATTTTTAGGTGGTCAGCAGAGCTACATGAGGAAAAGATCTGTTAACTCCAGCAAGAAGCAAAGAACCACAACTCAAYCACAGAAAAACTTCRTCAAGAGATCAATTTTCCTTCATCTTCTTCTGTAGGTATTCCTTTGTATTTTCCTCTTAGATGAGAAGAGCAAGACCTGATTATGACCCTATTGGCCTGTTTTCTCTGTTTTTGTGTATCTGTACTGAACTAAGCTGTGAACATAAACTGTACTCAGGGGACATCTGCTTCAAGAGGGTAGAAAATGTCATTAGTAAAACCTTTTTTTGAAAGCCAGTTTGGCTTATCCATTCCTAGAGGTGGTCTAGACCAACACAACGAGGGAATTTTCCTTTAAGCCCCAGGCGACAAGTTCTGCTGTGACACCTGCCAGAGGCTTTCAGTGTTCACACACTTCTACATTCACCTGAGAAGCAGGATCATGACTTCTCTCACGACACTTCTACTGGAGCCAAGGTCCCAAAGTTATTTGTATTTTCTCTCAAGCGTCATCTCACAGCTTCCATCAGGGACAGAATTAACCAGAACCATTACAAGATAAGRGACAAGCTGTGGTGTTTCAGCCTGACAGGTAAGAAGCTGTATATCATGGTAGTTTTCCTATTCTGACTTTCTCTATTCTGACACAAGTATTTGTCTTGGACATCTGCTATTTCTCATKCCTTCCTCATCCTAAGGGTGGGACGCGCTTTCATGTGTCTAATACATGTTGTCTCTAGGCCTTATCACAATATAAACATCCAATGGGTGCAGCAAATGCTGCTAAAAGTAAGAAGTGTTACATAACTCATAGCTCTGAGTGTTAACGTACCACTTCCACCTACATGGGCCTCTCACAATACTTTTTACTAAGAAAAGAAAACAAGCCTTGAGAGTTTAGAGATCTTGAGTTGGTCTTTGAAACCTCTGTGTTTTACTTTTGGGGTAAATAACTCATTCTCCTTTTACTAGAAAGGCTTGAGGGATGCCATGAATGCTGCTGACCTGAKTTCAGACAACTGTGATTTTAAAAATCAATCAACTATGGTTTTCTGAGATTGGCTCCCCCCACACCACTACCTGAATGTAGTCATTTAAAGAGGGATATTGGAAACCTCCAAGTTCAAAACATACTAAGAAAAAACTCCACTAAACCCTGAAATTTGGGCATTCCAAGGTTAAGCTTCTGGTTYTCCAGGATTTCTGTGGTGCAATTAGATTCCTAAGTGGCCATTAGTAACCTGAAAACCTACCTGGTCATTAGGTACACATGCAAATTTAGGATAATATTATATATGCAGTTGTGTGGACTCAAACTTCCAGAATTGTGTCCTTTAGCCCACTCATTGTAGCAAGCAGAATGATAGAAACCCAACACTGTATTTGTGCAGTGGAGCACTGCTAGGAATTCTCATGGGTCACCCTATGAGTGAAGGCCACCATCTTACCAGGAACTCTGCCTGGGAAAACTGCAGTTCCACAATAACACTTCTACCACTGTTGAGAGTTTCTTCTCGAGGAGCCAGGAAGTGAATCCCCTTTGGTATTGTTAAGATTTTCAGAACTTGTCCTTTCAGGCAGCTGGCTGTAAACTTTGAAGGGAAATCAATTGACATTCTATAGTTGGCAGTCAAAATGAGTTGAGAGCCAGTGAAAATAAATACTTCCAGATTACATTTCATCTTGGAGTCAATTTTATTCTCTTTAATGTCCTTAAAATGCAAGGAGGAATGACCACACTTCCCATATTTTGTTTCTTACATGCAGAAGTGTTATGCTGATCCCCCCTTAAGCGCAGCACTGCTTAAATCTGTGAGTCACCAACTAACCTGCCCATTTTGGTTCTTGTTTGGGAGAATTTTTAAAGTTATAAATAAGACACTTGCAGGGACCAAGTTTTAGGCAAGTTTCCGATCTCTTTGCACTGGTTAGTAGCTCTGGCTTGTGCTATGTATAGCCTGTTAATCAAGGCAAACACAAAGGAAAGTCTAGGTATGCAACTTCAGGAATTTATCTTCTAAGCACAGAGCCAAAACTGTCAGCCCTAATTTTCTTGATGCCAAAGAACTTCACAGAAGTCCATTACTAGCATAATGCAAAGAGTACACCAAAATTTTTCCAGGTATTCTCACAYAGAATAGTGAAAAGAACCCTCTTGTTCCCCATAATTTTGCACAAAAAGCAACAACACAAGAGGCAAAACCCAACCATCCTCAGCCTACAATACCTATGAGCAATTCTGGCTGACATCAGACATCATCACATACCTACAAATCAGTCTGTCAGATTAGAAGTCCCCTCCTTAACCTTGKCCACGTGGTTCCCATTAAGAGCAGCTGCACTGCCCTTGCAGCGTTCAGCAATGAGGAAAAAGCTTGTTTGTGTTCAGAGTCAAAGCCACAGTCCCCACACCAACCAYTTAACAACTGACTTATCTTTTGAATTTGAGCTGTTTTCCCTTTTTATGCCAGAGCAGACCAGGCCAGTTTTCARGGTGATGAAAACAATTTAAAATTAATCAGTCACACACAGGACCTTGAGGATTTAACTGCATGGTTTTCTTTAGACACACTGCCCTCCCCTCRGTGTTATTCATGCAGGTTAGATTAAAAAGCAGACTTAGATTTTTCTTCCTGATATACAGCAGTTTAACTTCTATATTCCAACATGCATTCATAACTTTTAGACAACAAATTCCAGTTACGGGGCAAACCCTTCTGGAAGCAGAGGGAGTCATTTGACAGTAAGGACTGCTATATATCTGTAAAGAAAGAGAGCATAATGAGAGTTTTCCTTGATGTGACATTTTAGTTCTGCTTGGTCTTTCCCTGTGAACATCAGCAAGAGCCTGCTCTGCCTTGTCTGTAGCTCCTCATTAGGTAGCAGAAGACAGCAGTAAGGGGCACCATTGCCCCATCCSCTAGAATGCATAAAAGGGTTTCTTCTGAAAGTATAAAAGAAAACCTTATATGTGTTCCAAAGTGGTAACAGCAATGCAAAGCTGATGGAATTAACTTTACCAGTCAAAATCACCATTTGTCTTGTTAACTAGAGAAAAGCAAGTTATCATGTCTGAGCAATAGCAGCACACTCTGTAGGAGATGAGAACCAGCAGGGTGCTGTGCAGAGGATTTGTTAGCAGACATAGATTGTATCAATGTGATCGAGTGACTGCACTGAATAATTTGGTTTATTATAAACATTCTCTTGGTATAATCTGGGAATCACATTCCTTATCTTGACAGAGCTTTGAAGTTCATGCCTAGCCAGATCAGATAAAGCATGATGCTACATTATCTCAAAAATAAACCCACCAGAAAACCAACCCACCTGACGTCCTAATTTAAAACCTTTTTTAAACAGTTCATTTTTCTCTCAAGTATGCTCCTAAAGGCTGAAGAATGTTACTAAGTCTCATAAGTGAGAGACAGCAGCTGGAACATGGTTTACTAGAGATACAGCCCAGTAAGAATATTTAAAGCCTCCTGCCTAACTTTAATCAAGGGAGTGTCCTTGTGAAGCTGTAAGACTGAACTCTCATGTCTGAGACAGGCAAATACTTCAAATGTTTCATTAAGACCTTATGAACTGCAGCACCTTGTCTRCTAAGTTCAAAGTAACTTTCAGTGATCTCACAGGAATGTTTGGGGTGTGTTTAAGAGAGATTTTTCCATGGAAAGGGATCTTTGTCAGTGTAAAGTGGGTAACTGTAAGAAAACAACATCTGTGCTGGCATGAGTAAGCAGTAGGAGGGACATACAGGAAACATCCTCTAACATTAGCTGAGACATTATTTCTAAGAATTTTGATGCCTTTTCCAGAGAAATATTTACCATCTAGAGTGTTTTAAGATCCATTTGAATACTTAATATCCTAATCCAAAAAAGCTGCATCATTCCAAGCAAGGTAGAAGAGAGCACATCAATCTCAGTTTGCATCTASTCAAAGACTTTTTGAAATAGAAATACTGGAAGTGCAGTGGGGATCAAATTTTATGGCTGATTAAAGTCAGGAAAATATGTCCTTCAGAAATTGTGAAATTATTTAGCATCTTTGAAACCTTAGAACAGAACTAGAYGCTGGAATCTCCACAGCTAAGTGAAAACTCTGCTTTCAGTTCAGTTTGATATTGTAAACTCTTAGGAATGTCAAAAATCAGAGAAAAGGTGCCCAAGTCAATCACACAGCGAAATTTGCCCTGAAACTCTAAAGGTCATTATGAGGTTTCTGCCATGAACTAAACCATTGTATGTGAACAGCTCTCCTGTTCACGACATTTTCTGATTTTTAAGATTCTATTCTTTCAGATGAGATTCTTTTTTCTTTATTGCTTTCATCTCTGAAGACATTTCTAAGATGTTCATTGGAGTCTGTATTCCATTCTTACTACCGTAAAAGAGAAAGCCCCTATGAATATTGATCCTGACTATGTGATTCTGTCAAAATCATCCTCTGATTTTTTTCCAGGTCTCTAGATCAATTTCCACCTTTCTGTTCATCCTGCTTCTGAATATTCTCTGACCCTCTCATTCCTTAGCTTAAGTCACACTTTTTTTGCAGAGCCATGCCTGAGAGCCATGTCTCTGGGAATACAGGAAAGCACAGAATTAATTTTGTTCTTTGCTCTGTTCTGTTTTTCAAACACTCCCCCTCAAAAATGGCTTAAGCAATATGATTCCAATTATGGACTAGTAGGAACTGAGAGTGAATGCCAGTGAGAGTGAATGTGAACTTTTAAAGACATMAATTTTACTCCCCAAAATGCTATATATTTTGTCAGGTGTTAGTTAACATACTATACTAATAGGCAAACACACTCTCTGAAAATTGAGGAGTAGACAGTCCCTAGAGAAATACTATTGACTTGGAAACATGGGACACAGATAAAAGCTCATATCTGTAAACCATTAAATCTAATACAAAAAAGCAAGACAAAAAGCAAGCAAGCAAACAAAAAAATCCACAGACTCTATCTAATTTTTTCTCATCTATCATGAAGCTAGTGAATGAATATTAAAGTAAGCCTGAGGAAAGATATTGATAGAGAATCCTGATAGAATTTTTTTGTGGACACCTGTACTCAATTTGTAGTTTTGGATATTTGAAGTGCATTGCATGAAAACACTTAGTTTGTCATAATTAGTTCCATTAAAGTCTGAACAGGAAGCGGAAACCAGATTTAGCCTCCAGCAAATAAAGTTCATTCTAGTCATGGAAGAAAGCCATGAGGGTGCATTAAAAAATTACCAGTGTGTTACTTCTACAGTTCACAGCTACATTCTTACTACCGTAAGAATTTTCTTCTTTTTCAGAAGAAAAGAAGAACTCCCCCTCCAGTTCATTGCTTTTTCTTGTCTATATTGCCCCGGCTCCCATCTCTGGAAGAATTTCACAGATTTTTACATGATCTCGCTACAAGTTCAAGTAGTCTCATCCTGCCCCTAGAAGCTGCTTGCTAGGGCTCAGTACTGTGCTAACTTCATCCACAACATTTCTGGTTTGCTCAAAGCACAGACAGCTTCTTCCTCYGTCCCAGAAACAGCCGTGTTACCTCCCACCTCAGCAGGTCAGTACTGTAAGAGTTTGAGTCGGTGGAAGTCTGTTTAAGGAACAGCAATGGAAATTCATGTTCTCATCTTATCTTGATCAAAAATATAAGGATTCTGTCTGGAACTGTGAAGGTATAGAAAATTGGGAATGTCTGAGAAAAACAGATCTAAGCAGGCTGGAAGGCAAAATGTGTTTCAGGTTCTGTTTTTCAGCTSTGTACGCATAAAAAAAGCTCAGAGCCTTGTTATGGTTTTGGAGCCCTGGTAAAAAAGAAAAAATCTACTTATTTTCAGATTTTCAGTCTTGTACACTTTTAGGAAGGGCAAGAAAAAGAAAACTTTTTTTTTCTTTTTTTGTAATTAGGAGGAATAAATAAGATCCTCACAAGACAGAATCCTCCACAAAACAGAAACGGGAATGGGAAGTGGCACAAAAAGTCTGTTGGCTTCTTAAGATTCCCATGGTGAGTCTCGGGAACACTAAACAGCAAGTGGCTCCCTTTTACAGTCAAGYTAATAGGCCATGCCAAGCACTTGTTTCCTAGGGAGGAAGAGTGCCTTCCTTCCCCCTGCAAACAGGCATCATCAAGGCTTCATGACCAACAGGCAACTTTCAACACAAGACACATTCCCACCCACTCATATGGCTGATATTTGTCCAGTGGCTGTGCTGATAATGGTCTAATTTTCCAGCACACAATGGTTGGTTAGCAATAAAACACAATAAGTAAACATCACATTACAGCTGATAAATCTGCTGTTGTAGCCTTGGAGAACCATCCAAGTTTCAATCCTTCATAGATTTTTGGGTCTCTCCAAAGAACAGTCCCTTTTATTCATAGATTTGATTTTATTTCAAATTCTTTACAATCATTAACACTAGCCAGTCCACAGCAGAGMTGAAAATTCCCTCTTATCCATTTAATTATGATTACTGGTTTAAGGAACACATCCTACTRACACTGGATTTCAAAATACACAGTCTAGTCTCATTAATTTTTCACTCTGAAGGTTAATTTCATGTGATCATTTTCTGAGGCCTGCTTCAGTGATGAGTTGCTACAGAAAGCAAGTTCTTGAGTCATCCTTGCTATGGAACATTTCTGTAGTGAATTTTGTCACTAGGATGCATCTACACCAGGAAAGAAACCAACTGTGCTCCTGCTCATCTCAAGTCTCAGACACCTTGTATTCTATCTCTTATCTTCAGGGCTCTCTCAGAGATYATCTTTCTGACACTTGCACAGCAAGGATTGACTAACCAATTTTGAGAGATTCCTACAGGACAGGAAACCGCCACTTTTTCTACTTGTTCTGCAGTTCTTCCTTCTGTATCCCTCTGGGTACATCGATATTGCAAACAGGATCCTCCAGGCTGGGTGACAGAGGCAGTAGGGAGAGCTTTTATMATCAATTTTTAGCTGTCTCTAGTACAGATGTGTCTGTGTGAGCCCTGAAAAAGGTAAGCTCGTATTTCTCTCCATTGTCTAGAATTTACACATACTCATCCTTAACAAAGAGTATTTTTCACTTGATTCACATCTGTTTAACATGTGGCTTTACAAGCATCGATGCCAGGGACAGTCTGGGAGCAGGAAGGAGAGCTGGGAACCAGATGGACCCAAGTACTTTATAAGCCATTCTTGCTTTGAAAGAAATGCATTTGAGTTGAGGCCAAGTTCAATGAGACATTTSCTAGCCAGCAATATCAGCTGGAGCTGCTCTTGCCCTGTCCATCCCCCTTTCTCCTCTTCCCAGCTGTCTTCCAAAACCACCAGGCAAAACTGGGTATCTTTAGGGTGGGCATTTTATCAGCTGGTTTAGAGAGCTGATCTGGCTCAGTAAAAACACATAACAACTCCTCCTTCCCACTCCCCCAKAAATCTTGCTTTCAAATGAGTTCTCTTCCCTGACTTGGTTCACCACAGARCCACACTGCCAGAACTGACAGGATTATAGAAAGATAAGAAAAACAATCAGCTTGATAATAGCTGCTCCCCCTCCAGTTCATTGCTTTAATTCCAGAATGGCATAGTCAAAATTTTGTCTTTTYCCTCAGTTGCTCAGTTCTTCCATATAGTTCTGGAAAAAAAAAATCTTAGTACTCCAGTCTACAAGTATTTCCTCACTCTCATAAACACAGAATAAACCTACTCAGACCTGAAGTCTCTCTAGAGGTTTCATTTCAGTGCAAACTAATTCACAAAAATTAGCTAAAAATGGTTAATTTTTGTGCCATGGGAAAACACTTTATCAGGAGTCACTAAAGATGGAATAAAAATCATGCAACTTGTCCCTCCACCCATGCCATTTTATCAGTATCTATGGATGCTGCTAACGCTTCAGCTGCATGCCAGAACATTTGAGTCCAGTCAAGTACACTCCAGGTAGGATTTGGGACACAGGAGCAGGTCCTGAGGTATGTGCAATGTAGGAAGTTCACATCTGAGCTGGCTACACTGATTGCTTCCAGAGCCAACAGAAGGAACAGGCAGTGCTAATGTGGGGTCCCAGCCCATCCCAAAACAACACCCAGCCCACGCTAACAAGCTTATCCTGCTCCCAGCACTGATGCTCATAGAACTTGACCATCCAGAGGACCTCAGGGGCAGGCCATGGGCAGACAATAAGAAGATGCTGGGATTTTACTCTTGATATTCAGAGTAAAGGTGGCAAAGAGTGATCTTATAGAACAGAACTTGATCATGGTGTGTGGGCAGGTCCCCACTATTCACCTGTCCATTTCACTCCACTCATTTTTATCTCTCCAATTTCTTTCTAATCCACTTCTTTGCTTCATCTTTCCTTGTCATAGCCAGATACCAGAAGTTTGCTAATGGCTTTCCCAGAGCACATCCTCTTACCACCTCGACAACTAATTCCTTGAGATGGATTAAATTCTGAATATACATTTATGTTCCTTTTTTTTTTCTATCAAAAAACAACAGACATTTTGCAACTTAATTTCAATTTAGCTTCTTCTGCCCTGGCTTCAACAGCCTGAGGATACCAAATTGTACTAAGAGACACTGAAACAATGTTGTATTCCCTCTCTGGCAGCGCTGTTTACMTTGTGATATAATACAGGGATAATCATGAAAGAATAAAAGATTTCCATTGCCCTTGTATGTCCTTTCATTGCCCTTGTATTCCCTACCTTTTCCTGCTCTTTGCCCCATCTGATATTTCCCTTTAAAAGGCTGGTTTGTCCTGCCAGGACCATCAATCCTGCCCCAGGACGTTCAGTCCACGTCTCAATTTGCCACATTTCTTTTCCAGCCATTTCCTCTCCAGCACACCCACAACAACCCACACTTCTGCTTTTGGCCTTACTCTGCCTCCTCTCCATTGCATTTTTTCCCCTCTTCTTTGGCAATGTTTCCTTTTTTCCATTTCAAGAGAGAGGGCAAATGAGCAGTGACCTCTGTAGCTGGCACCAGGAGCTCTCCTGTGGCCAGAGAGGAGCCAGCCCCTGCAGGAGAGGCAGCCAAGTCCCTTTCCCAGGAGAGGACTGTCACCTCCCCACAGCAGTTCCTGTCTGCTGAGAAGCAGAACAGAGTCAAGTCAAATTTAGATATTGATTAATCCTCTGTTTTTCTATTTTCTTCTGTGGCCTAAATTCTCTCAGGARAATGTGGTAGCTATAATAGAGGGAGATTTATCCACATTTTTATCCCTAAGTACGAACTACTTCTAGAAGAAAGACATATAATTTTTTGCTTATCAGAATTTTTTTTAATTGCAATTTTT
This sequence comes from Cardinalis cardinalis, assembly GCA_014549065.1. Lineage (NCBI taxonomy): Eukaryota > Metazoa > Chordata > Aves > Passeriformes > Cardinalidae > Cardinalis > Cardinalis cardinalis. The sequence continues at coordinate 2,124,563 of JACDOX010000054.1, forward strand.
AAATTTTTAAATGCCTGGTTTCTAGCAGAGATGTATTAGAAGTACCACAATAGTACAGATGGGAAGTTAATTTTTTTTAAATAGTATTTGCAGGATATGCTGCTTTCAGAGAACAGGGCTTAAAATATACACGTTTCTGCTTTTCAGCTAGCTTGCCTTAATRCTATTTATAAACCCAGGAAAAGCAGAAAGCACCCTAAATATATATTTATATGTAATGGGATATTTTTTCCTTGTCATTARGTTTCAATATTAAAATTGAAAGAGCCAAGTGTGACTTGCATAGGTTTTGCTCAAACTATTTGTGAAACCCCTGTGACCGTGCTGCACTTACCCCACTGCCCTACAAGTTTCACATCAGCCTTTGTGAGGGGCATTGGCACCTGAAGCACTCGGGCTGGGTGTTCACTGGCCCTTGCAGGGCCTCAGTACCTGCCCCAGACAAGAATGGCCATTGCCATGTACATTGTCTGTGCCTTTAGAAAGCGCAAATTCAGCGCAGCACGAATGGAAAGGGAGATGCAGAACTCCTCCTGTGTCCAAGTTTGCTAATGCTAAAAAAAATGAATATGTCAAATAACTATACATTATTTGCACTTTTGCTTTGGCATTCATAGTCTGTATCACCCACAGGGCACCAATTCTGTTACAATCCTAATCATCTTCAAATTAATTTTTTAGTTAAATAGGAAACAGAGACAATGACCATCCTTCAAATCTCCAGGCTCTCCACAGGTTTCTTTTTGGTTTTAACATGCTGCAGGACCTTCTGTTTCAAGGTCATTTTGACTTCACCAAGGGGAAACGGGTCACAGTGACACGCAGCGCTAGAGCTGTCCGTCTGCACACACACTAACTCTAGTTATTTCTGCATTATTCCAGCCCTGCTTTGCCTCTTTCACTGCAGAGTGTCATAACAAAASTGATTAGCACACAATAARTTCAGCAGCTATCAGGCCAAACAACAATGAGGGCTCTGCATGGCAGGCACTTGTCCAACATTGCTGTTGGTTGCTGGACCCAGGAATGGCACCGCTATCCCAGGGAAGGAGAGCGATGAAAGGCAYGTCTGAAGTGCCCGGTGCTGGCTCCCTGCCCCAGGAATGCCACACTTCCCTCGCTGGGACTGTGATAAGCCCAGCTATGTTTAGCAGCTCTGACTGTAGATGGGAGCAGCCAGAGCTGCTGTCTGACACACCGCGTGTGCTGTCAGCACAGAGCGCTTCAACCCTCAGCTGCTCTTGCACATACTCCTAATGTTAGACACACACACAAACCTGGGCAGTGAGGTGGGTCAAAAATCACTGTGAATTAAACAAGGAATTCGTTTGGGAGAGTTGAGACATATAGAGCTCACTGCAGTGCTTTGGTAAYGAGAAATCAAGTCTGAGCTTTTGCTGCTGTTGCTGTAAAGTCCTGGGGGACTCACAGCTTCCAGTTGTGGGAAACAAACTTTATCAGAACAGAGAACCCTGTTACCAAACTTAAAAGAYGAAACAAGACAAACACACTTTTCTCTTCAGCAAAGATGTCCTAGAAGAGTAAATTTTGCACTAASAGTCACAAAAACAAAGCCATTTGAAACAGAAGTGCCCTGAGATATCCAAAACACATTTTCTTTAAAGCTGTGTGCTCTGACACATAAGCACAATTGGGGCATTATCTAAAAGTCCAGGATGATTCACACTCAGAAACGTTCATACCTCCAGATGTGTTAGTTGCTGACATCATGTTATCAAGGTCAGTAACTTAACTTTTTAAAAAATATACACACATTTATATATATCTCCACAGCAGGAACTAAGATAGAACTGCAGTTATTTTTTTAGTTTATTTCTTCTGTTAAAAGAACCACAGTTTTTAAAAATAAATTTAAATAAAATCCTAGACCTAGATTAATTTTCATTAAAATGAAAATTGTGCTTTGTTCTGATACTCACAGAGATTAGATTTTTAAAATTTGAAATAAACTCTATTAAATTAAAATCAATTTTGGTAGAGACTGAACAAGTATGAAGTGATCTGAAAACTTCTTCCTCCAGATTCTGTTCCCAAAATTTTGGAAAAAGAAAAAAGAAAACCRAAAAACTTTCTTTGCAATGATCAGCTTCTAAATATTGGGAAGCATAAAGAAACCTAAGAATTTGGGAATTTCWTCTGAGGGAGAGAATAAGCAAGAATAAGCAAAGGGACAATAAACCTTTAGCTTTCTAATTTTATCATTCTTTCTATGATAGAAAAAACAGAATACAGTGACAATTAAGCTGATTGCAACTGGCATACCAATTAGAAATTTTAATATTTAAAGCAAAATCCGGAATAAATTCAACAGTAGTATGTAGGGCTGCTCAGAGCGAATCAAAGACTTAAAACTGAATMATGACTGGTAGAGAAGATGCARGTGTAGATTAAGATGGTCTCGAATATCATTTATCCTCCATTAAATTCTAAGAAAAGGATACCCACAAAGTTAGCAGAAGGGCTCCCATCCMGGTGTCAGAAGACAATTGATAAATATTATGGGGAAAATAGTGATGCAAGAAGGTCTGTCCCAAGCATTTCTTCAGCAAGATGGAGAAAAGGTCACCAAAAAAAGCAAACTTAAATTTTTGTGCCAGCAAAGTTACGCTACTCAAGCAGCACCTGTGGACTTTGCCCAAGAAGAAGGCAGAGCCATGGCAGGTCAAAATCCAATCTCCCAGACAAGCCAGTAAGGCCCAGGTTGTGGGATATACAAGGGGCATTTACAGCAGAAGTCAGCAAGAGAGGTGCAGAGCTAAAACCAGCAGCAAGGTAGACAAATGCACAGCCTTTCCCCCACCCACCAGACAGGCAGCCCGGCCATACCAGGAGATCAGGTTGGTCAAGCAGGACCTGCCTTGCCTAAACCCATGCTGGGGTCTGACCCCTTGGTTGTCCAGATAATCTGTTCCATAACCTTCCCTAGCACTGAGGTCAGGCTGACAAGTCTGTAGTCCCCTGGATCCTYCTTCCAGCCTTTCTTGTGGCTGGGTGTCACATTGTCTATTTGTCTGGGACCTCCCCTGGTGAGCCAGGACTAATGACAAATGATSGAATGGCTTGGTGACCTCTCCCACCAGCTCTCTCAACATCCTTGAGTGAATTCCATCCAGCCCCAYAGACTTGTGAGTGTCCAAKTGCCAGCAAGTCACTGACTAATTCCTCCTGGATTGCAGGGGATCTGTTCTGACCCTGTCCCCATCTACCAGCTCCCCTCAGGAGAACCATTCTTTCTATTAAAGAATGAGGCAAAGAAGGCATCAAGTACAKTAGCTTTTCCTTCACCCTTGGTAACAAAGTTCCCCCCACCTCTAAAACAGGATGGATATTTTCCTTTGCCCTCCTTTTGCTGTTGCTGTATTTGTAAAAACACKTTTTATTAGAACTCACTGTGAAGGTCAGATGGATGCCTTCTGAATCTCCTTCTACATGACCTAACAACATCCTTGTTCCTGAGTTGCCTGCCCCTTCTTCAAAGGTTTTAAAGCCTCTTTTTTAACCCTGTTCAGCCAGGCTGGTCTTCCTCACCASCTCCTCTTTCAGCACATAGGGATGCCCTGCTTYTGCACCTTTAAGATTTCCTTCTTAAAGTGTGTCCAGCATTTTGTTATTAAGGACTGCTTCCCAAGCAACTCTCCAAACCAGCGACCTAAACAGGACTTCCATCCTCTGGAAGTCCAAGATAGATGTTTTGTTGACCTCCCTCCTTACTTCACAGAAAGTCAAAAACTCTATCCTTTCGTGGTTTTGATGTTGGAAAATGTTCAACACAGAACTAAATAATGTTGTAAGGATGCATGGCAGCCACTCCTAAATCTACAGTTTGCACAGGGAAGGCTCTGCATCTTGGAACAGTAATGGAACTGCTGTCCAGGATTGCCAGAAGTCACAGGGAAAAGGAAGGTTTGGGTTGTTCTCCTATGGAGTTACAAAAAAAGATGCTTCTAGAGCAAAGTATTTGGCAGTGATAGAAACTACCAGAATAGAGGGAGACACATTTGAAACACACCATGTTTTTGAAGCCCATTTTATTAAMAACTTTAGTGTTATTTGACAAGTTCCCCTCAGTCTCCATCAGTGTTTTAGCCTCAAAAATATTTCTACTAAGATTTTAAAATAAATGTAAGCTCTGTATTCTGACACACAGAATTTGCCAGGGGTGCAACCCACAATGTTACTGCACGATAATTAAATTAACAAACAATCAGAAAAAAAAAAYCCCAAAACCTAAGGCATACTGCAGAGCCAAGTATTTATCCATTTCTTTTTTAACTGCAGGTTTTGGATTCTTTCCACTGAAACTGAAGAGGACCAGAACTCAGCCATTTGACTTTTGAACAATCTACCTTGAGATTACCATCGTTCCCTTCTCAATTCCAGTGCAGATGATAAACATCTCTCAAATCAGYACTAGATGCTTCTCTTAAATCATAGATAAATTAAATTCTTACAAGGAGTATGCTTTCCCCCAAAACCACTGAGTTTACTTTGTTTGTTTTTTCCTTCTCTTTCCTCTCAATCTTTTTCTTTCACGCTCCCAAACCAACAGGCTGGCTTGTCCCCATGGGCTATTGATGGCATTAAAGTGGACTGTTCAGCAGCTGTGCCCTACTGCCGCCCTATCGATTGGCTTCTCACATGGCTCTTAATAGGTTTATTGATATTTTGGATTCATTTTGTCCTGGTTTTTGCCAATCTTCACATTTTCACAGTCAGGTTCCATTTTGCTTGAGGAATGTATGCAATTAGCCCAGCTCTCAAAAGGCACATTCTTTCACTAATGATTTATTCAGCGGATTTATCAACCCATTTCTTTGCCTTTTCTAGTGTTTCTTTGTTTTGAGGTTTTTTGGTTCTCATTTTGTTTTGGTTTATGTATTTAGGTAGGATCTGTGTATTATCTGCTGTTTTCTGAATGCAAACTATCTCCAAATCAATTTTAAATCTTTTCATGGACTCATCTGCCATAATTGTCTGACCACATTTTAAAACTATTCTTATATTTGTAATGCACTTTAACATCCATAAATTTTGAAATCCTTTGCTGGCATTAACAGGCATAGGATGAATGTTGTTGCAAGGTAGAAGTGTTTTACTTCAGACAAAGATTTGATTCTTTGTCTTTAGGAAGAAAGGCTAGTAAACAAATGCATTCAAGTCTGAACTGTTACTCATTTGAGTCTTAGTGAGGAGTAGAAAACAGATCCAATGAAAATATTTGTCTCTAAGATTTCAGGAACTATGGAAACTGTGCAGCCTCTGGAACCTCTTCAAAAGACAGAGAACTAAGTGGGTTTACTGATTGCTGACAAATATTATGCCACCAAATGTTTCCAAGTTTGTCATATGTTGATTATTTCACTCGATTTTATGTAATTTTACTGTTGAGATGGTGTTCTATTTGGCCTGAATTGAAAGAATTAAGATATAAGTTATATAGAGAAAACAACTTGGACATAAGAATCAATCTCATTTATAAGACTTATTTTCAGTTATTTTTATGCTCTTTTCCCAGGATGCTCTTTCATGTACTATATTGCTTTACATTTTTCGTACAGCCTTGCTGTTTGGTTTTATGAGGTTGTACCTACTGTTCATTTACAAATCCATGGTAACAAGGTGCCTTGCAATACCAATGATTTTAAATCATTAAGAATGTCACTTGTAGATTAAAGCAAAACAAAACCAACTGTACCTTTCTACCATATTAAATGCAGAGAAAAAAAAAGGATTTGTTATTTTAAATCCTTTCAGGGAACTGGGGAAACCACASCAGTGCACTGCCAATGTGTAACCAAGATAGAAGAGGAATTTTGTCATGTTCTCAACACAATTTGTAACCAAATCTCGAGGACAAATGATAACCTGCCTCACTGTGGGCTTTGTGATTCCCTAGGTACTTCATAGACAGGTTAATTGCAAAAAAGGAAGCCTTTTTTTCTCAAAGAACAAAAAAAATCTCAGTGCAGCTTTTGTAACTTTCAAAACAGTTGAGGAAAATCCCCCATGAAGTTAATGGAAATTTAACTTCTGACTTGGTCAAATTTTCACTCCAGTACCTGCAACATTTAAGGGCTGGAGGAAGAACCGAGAATCTTGGACTTAAAAATAATCTTGTGAAGAAACTAAAGGCTTTATAATTTGAATCATAAAGTCATTAAACACATTTTTAAAAGGCCTATATTTAAAAAAACTGATAAAATATGGAAAGCATCAGCCTTTAGAATATCACACAGGGGTTTTTGCTTGAAAATAAGAGTTTAAAACTGCCTATGTGCTCATAGCAAGGATTAATGTGTGGATGCCTCTTATGTTAGGCTAGGCCACAACAAACAAAACAGAGATTTAGTAATGTCAACATTTTTATGTGAGGGCTTTTGTTTATTTTTGTTTCTTCATTTTAAATCTTACAGCTTTTACCAATATGACTTCATTTCAAGTAAGTGTTTATACCCATAATCCCATTATTTCACTATCATGCTCTGAGTTTCACTGACAAACCTTCATCTGTTTTAAAAGTAAACAAATTCTTCACCATAGGCACCGCTCAGCAACATCTGGCATAATTAAACCCTAATTGTAAGTGAGGCCTCTGGACTCTCCTTCAATATAAATTTAAATACATTTGAGAAAGTAACATTTTTCAGGTGTTTCTCAAACAGTAGAGGACCTTAATACAATTCCTTTGAAGTAACATATATGTTTCTGGAAAATAGATCCCTCTGTAAGTTATACTAACACATTGAGTTGCCTCGATTTTTAGCTGACTTGGAACCAAGGCTGTGTCTGCCTTTTGTTTACACAGGAGGATTAGAACAGGAGGATAATTGAGGGGTTCTTGGCTGGCTGAGGATTATAGAAATAACAGAAAGACCTCATAAAACCAGATAGCATCCTGCTTCAGATTTGCAGCTCCAAAAAGCTAAAGTTTGGCAGGCACACACTGTGGTTAAAGCTTCCTTATTTGGGAAGAAAAGAGCAGTAACACTAAAAAGGTTGAGAGACAAGCAGTGCTCTCTGAGAAGACTTAAATTCAGATAAGCTAAAGCAGGCATATATTAACTGGGCAAGCGTCAAACTGATGGTCTGATAACCAGTTCTTCCAATGGAAGAGTTTGGCTCTCTGAAATGTGTTTCCAGTCAATTTTTATTAGACAGCAATATTTAATATCTGAATACAGARTGTTCCAGCTTCCTTTCCCTTTGAAGCCTGGAGTGCTATAGCTGCTCAAAGCAGGGAATCAGAGAACCTCCTGTTGCCTTTGGTCAGCAGCATCTCCCTCAGCAGCCAGGAAGAAGGCAGTGCCAGCTGCTGGTTAACAAGCAGATAGATTTTCCTGGAAAGCTCCAGGCTGTAAAGCACACCAAATTGCCAACAAGGGTCAGTGTTCAGTCGGTGCCATGCCTGAAAACCACCTGCTATGGGCAAGGTTGGCCCTSGAGGTCACCTAGTCCAACCTCCCTGSTCAAGCAGCCTTCCCTAGAGCACTTTACTCAGGATTGTGTCCAGATGGCTTTTGAAGATCTTCAGAGAAAGAGAATCTTGACATTTAGTAAAACCAGGTCCTSTGAGAAGCTATGGGGTTAAAAAGAGCCTCTGAACAGTCATCTGGTCTGTTTCTTTGACACAAGTACACCACATGGAACCACAGCTACACCTATGTCTTTCTTGACCAACAGTTGCTTAATTTGTTCTCAGAAGCCCTTCCCACAGCAGACCGTTTGCAGGGCTCCAGTGAGTCACCTTCCTGTTGGGTTTCCTAAAGCCTAATCCAGGCTGTCTTTGTGGCAGTTTCAGYTCACAGAATTTACTGTCCTCCTACCCCACCCAAATGTGGGGGGAAAGTTACCATCTGTGATTGCAGTGGCCTTTTATTAGACAATGACTAAGTGGTGGCCTCAGAATTCTCTAGACTAAGCAGTAGACTTCGACTTTTTTTTTTAGAGCTCATGGTTTCTAGACTTGGGACCATTTTTTGTTGTCCTCTTCTGGAACCCCTTCAATGGCCCAACTTCTGCTTGAGTTGCAAAGCCACAAACCTGAGACACAATTCTAGTTAAGATGCTACCATGCTTAGCACAACTGGGAGAGCTCTCCTGTCTTGTGTGGTCTGTGCTTGCTGTTGTGGCCCAGCAAGAAAAGTCCCTTTTTGCCACAACAAAATAATATTCACACAAACCAACACTTTTTAGACAAAAGGAACAACATAGGAACTCAGACAGTCATCTGTATACAAACATAGGTCCTGCATCACCAAGAGACACCTTCTCTTGCAAGCAGAATCTTCCCTTTTCTGACACAAGTCTTCCCAGAAGTCACAAATCACATCTATCAGGCAGCTGCAAGGATCCCCCCRTGGGATCTGATCCACTCTATTCTCTTAGTAGCTCAAATAATGTAAAAACCACACAGCATCACAACAAAGATTTCTTGCACACGGAAGCCAACATTTTGGGGGACAACACATCTTCTACACGATCATATATTTATGAACAGAACATTTGTGGGCCAAYTCAACATTCTGCATTTAAAAATCTCTGAGTTCCAGGTGGATTTTATAAAATTCTTATGAGATGATTAAAAAAAATTCCAAACTGGGTATGTAATTTCTGGCAAGAGCACATTAAATATTAAAACTTGAATTCTAAGAGAAATTAAAGATACTTCTGAAAATCCTCCCTACTGCAAATATCTGTGTATCTGTCATAATAGATGCGGAATTTAGGAAACTTGCAGATGAAGTGTATCACATGTGGACTGGATTCTGTTGCACTCAAGAGGATCTACAGGGCTGCCAACACTTCTCAGATCTCAATACATTGCAAAATATTGCACCTTGACTATATAACCCTTGGCTTCTTATCTCCACATTTGCCTGCTGCAGCCCCACCCTCTCTTATTTGGTGTCTTCAAAAGATACAGGGAGGCTGAAAAGTATCAGCAAAGCTCTGGAAAATCTCTGGAGCTGGAAGACTGGRTAAGGCAGACCATTATTCTTATAGCAGATTATTTATGTAAGTTGSCTGCTGGGACCAGCTTGCACACACAAAAACATGATCAGCAATTACTTAAGGCCTGGCTAGTACTATATTCACACAGTGTTCAAGACAAGCTAGGACTTAAAGGCTGATCTCCTGTAAAGGTAAACAGGCCATGGAGTGTCCCCTTTGGAGTTCACAGACCTCTGGATGTAGCTGGTAAAGAAAAGACCCAGTTAAATCTGCCCCTAAATTCCAGTTAACTCAAACCAGGGGTTTGGTCAGCAAAAAAAYCCCCTCTAAATGGTATTGTAGAAAAACTGCAGCAACGGTGGAGAAATTTGGAACAGATTTTCTCAAGTGTTTCTAATGTACCCAACCTTTTCTCTCATAAAACCAGTAAGCACAAGCCTTACACACAGGGGAAGCAAACATATCTGTATGGATGTTTATAGACTTGAAGGAGAAAAGGAATCCATAGTCCCTAACTGCACCTAACTGCTTTCAAAAGCCACAAATGATCCTAAATCTCTTTATAAACACATCTGACTGAACRTCTTCACAAGGAAAAAGTTCAGTTGTGTACCCTTGAGCTAATTTACTGTGTTGTAAGACGAGATAAAAAARTATTTAAGATTATGTAAGCAGAAGACTCGAAAGAATAGTAAGAGTTACATCTCATGCATCAAATGGAAGAGTCTAGCCTTTATTTATTTCMAAAGAGCCTGGAAGCAATTATTAAAACTGAAGGGCTGAGGGTTTAATGAATGTGGAATATTATTACATGTCAAAAAGATCCTAGTCCATGATTTAAARGATACAAATTAAATCAATCATTTGATTAGAATTGCTTCAAGCAAAAGCCAAAGTAAGAAATATTTAAGAAAAGTAAATGTAGAATCTGGAAATTAAAAAAAAGACAGAGAAAGATAAAAAAAAGGAATAAAAGTATTTTCACTGTGAAACATGCCTTACTAACAAGCAAGTAAAACAGTAGAGGTCTGGAGATGCTCCCAGCAGTGAGTTACATCATTTACTGCAATGCTTGACTAAATTTCAAATAGACTTGGAGTGCAGAACGTTCTCCGTATAATACTAGCAGGCCAATTGTGGGCTCCAAATAAAAGGAAAGGATTCATCATTTACCATCCCTTCTGCAGCTTTCTTTTCATTGCAACAAAAGGCTGTTTCAATTAGAGCTGTGCAGATTCTCTGTGCTGAATTCAGTTCAAAGTGTTCTTACGCAGTGCCAGCATCTCCAGGGATCAGCCTCCCTGATCAGCAGGGGCCAAGCTGTCCCAGGGCTGGGACTGAGATCTGTTTGGGTCAAGCTCTGCTTGCCWTCTCTCCCCTCAGCCCTCTGCAGAGTGCTGGTTCTCAGAGAGGGCCTGATCCAACCTCTTCCCAGCTATTTCAGCTCTGCTGCCTTGCACCCTTTGGGCTGGATGTCRAGGCTCCTGCAGGGCACCAGGAAAGCACCGCCTTGGCAGCTCTGCTCACCCCTCTCCACTACCTGTGTTTGGGGCTGCAGTTAAGCACACACTGGTCTTCTACCTCCTCCTTTTCCAGACACAATAATGCCAAAGATGTACATGCAATTGCCATCCCCCAGTCCTAACAGAAGCCTTAAAGGGATTCTAACAGGTCCCCCCTGGAGACACAAGGACTCCCATGCACCCGGCCCGTGTAGAAAAGCATACGTAATACTCAAAGCTTTGAGTRTGCACCTAATGATAGCTCCTCCAACACTGAAAAACTCAGGCATGCAATGGGCTGCAAGGCATCTGCAAGCAAATCCATACAGATTTGAAGCAATGACACTGCATTTGACAATCCTCATTTTCGGAATTAATTCAATACACTTATCTCAGCCTACGAGCTAAAACATGACACCAAAGATATACTGCATTTCCTGACAGCTAGAAAGTAAAAAATACTTTCAACAAATTGATTTCACCTCTGAGTCTCATTTACAATTAAGTAATCTATAGCTGAATGCTAAAAAAGAAACAGGATTCAGCTTAGAAGTGCAAATGCCTATAAATTGCTAAGTACTCAGAGAAAAACAACATCATCATTGTGTCCATTACTATTTAAATGAAATAAACACAGCAACACAACTATTGAGTAGGCTCTGACCACTCCTGTTCAATACTGTGAATAACAGGAGCATCTCCAGACACAATTTCCAAAAAACCTGAACTCTTTTGCCCTCAGTATGTTGGTCTGTAAATATAACAGAGTGAAGTGTTCTGACATGCCTATGAGATTATGTCACACCCCAACAGCTGATGCTGATTGGCTGCAAGAGCCAATATTGTTTRTATTTTTGTATATAATACCCTTTCCACCAAACCCAAACTTTCTTCACTTTCTATTGTTAATAACTTAAAGTATTTAACAAGCTTTTGGCCAACACYAAACCCCAAACCAGTACATTCAAAAGTACATTCTGTTGAATAACACAACTAATTCCTTTTTTTTCACTTATTTTGGGATCTCATAGCACAGTCCTATATTTAAGCTAGATTTTTCAGTCTTAAAACTTCCTCTGACCTTTGCCTGAGAATGTCCAAAAATATTTTCATTAAACACTTGTCTGTAAAGGATACACAGAAGTCCCTCTTTTTGGAAGTGAGTGATATGCCCAAAAAACATTCCCCTGACACATCCATTCCACAGAAAAATACTGGTAATATCTCAAAAGAAAAAGATAGCCCTAACTATGGGAAGGAGTTTGACTCACACCAACTTCTGGGGCAGCAGCTGCAGCACGCTGCACACAAGAATGGCAAGACAATGTTCTTTTACCTTCTTTTTTTCTATTCTAAAATAAAAAGGAGCTCTAAGAGAATTTCTAAAAATAATTTTCACTGCCCAGTGGGTTWAACCAGACACTGGGAAATAGTAAATTTACAATTACCTATATTGCATTATATCAAGATGCTATGATCCTTTCTGGTTAGAGGACCATGCACAAATTTTCTCTGCCACACTGTTTCTTCGTAGGGAGAGTAGGACTGTGTGGARTGGCCAATGATATAGCAAGGGCAAGTCTGAATTTGGAACTTCTGAACTTTTGAGGACTTGGTTTGCAAACCAAGTACTAATAAAAAAAATATTCCCCACAGCTGCTGATCTACAGTTTAGAGTATAATTGCAGTAACATCTGCGCTATTCCATCAGTGCAAAACTCCGTGCAAAGGAAGGCATGACCATTAATTGTACCTCATGTAATTAAAGAGCTAGGTTGGTATTTATAAGACCTCACAACTGAACTCATGTAGCATTATCCTGATGTAGATGCTCTTTTCCCCAAAAATGGGTCTTACTACTTAAAACAATGGATGGCAATGCCCAATGGTTGGCAGTGTGGGGCATCTTTTGTTAACAGTGCTTACATGGGAAATATTCACAAATAAGATTATCACAGTTCTTTTGTCAGTGTGCTTTAGATAAAGAAACATATTAGTTTATCCTTCTTGCTTGTATAGCTTTGGTTTCATCAGGCATGATGGGAACTGTGGTGCTCATTCTGAGTGTATCAGCTAGAAGTGSGATATACCATGGATGAAATGAGAAATTAACCTGAAACTCCTCCCTCAGCAAACCACCCTGTTTACCTCAGTACTTCTTTCTAGGCAGAACTGGGAGGTTGCAAACAAAAAGGGCCCATTGCAGGGCAGACACACAGACAGAGGAAACACACGACTGTTCAAAAAGGAGTTGTTACAATGAAAAAGGAGTGATGCCTTTACAAACCCTAAAACTCTAACACACACATAACACTGAATGGCAACACACAGAAACCTATTCCCCATTGTAGCCAAATGCTGCAGACAAAATATTAAATAGATATATAGASCATTAAAGAAAAACAGTGACTACAGTATGAAGGTAAATAATTTATGTCAGAGTTTTGCAATGGAGAAATATCCTGAAGAAAGAGAGCTGAATTGAAAGAAAAAATAAAGAGTTTAGAATGACACTTAAACATGCTTAATCCCAACTCTTCTCAACTATAATAAAAAATGAAAAAGAATCACAAGCCATACTCGCCCCAAACTAAAGATAACTGGAAGTATCCCATTTCACCATCTCTGGAAAATGACCAAGTCTTTCCCTTTAAAGAAGTAAAGACATTTCAGGACGAGACAGTCTTTCTTACACCAAAGTCCTAATTGAAAGAACATGGCATGACCTGAAGCAAAATGTTAATTAAAACCATTCTGCATTTCTTTTCCAAGCAAAGTCCTTTTGTCTGACTTTTAAAGATTAATTTGACACACTCCCTTCCCTTGCCTGGAAAGTTCTGGGGCTTTTTGTTTATTCTGTACAAAGCATGAAATTATTGTCCCTAAAGCTTTGTTCTTTCCAATTGCATGAAATTTAGCAACATTTTCAAACATATTTGTAAGATGATGAAGGCCAGAGCTAACATATGAAAAACACATGAATGTGTCCTTTTACACGGAGCAAATCCATACTCAGTACACATGAAAACCAGCACTTTAGCAGCTAATTWTTTTTTTGTCCTCAAAGCACTAAACTACCAATTAACTCAACACACCTCAATGTTTCTGATGGGAAATCAATTRCAGAAACAATTGTTATAAACCCTTCCATCATCATCCAACACAAATACATTTCTCTATTTGCATGTACAAGAAAGCTCGCTTTAGAAAGGCTTGGAAAAAAATCACTCTACATTTATTTTTCTAATACTACTCCTTTCTCTCTTAGGCCATATAGCCTCTTTTCTCTCCTTTCCAATTAAAAATGGTGAGCTTCTTACCCCAACTGGCCACACCACTGAARATGAGATTCCTTCTAATTGTATTCTAAATTCTCAGGTTCTAGCAGAAGACGGACGTTGTTTAGAGCACTGAACATTACCCCTTTACTTTCTGCCCTCCAGAAAGCTCTCCTGTGTCTAATGTCAAGAACACTTTTAAACACACCAGCAGTAAAATCAGCCAAGTTGCATAAAGTGCAAAGAGATTTTGTTTTTCCTGGAGGCCAATGACATGGTGGGGCTTGGGCAGGCCATTTCCTGCTCAGTAACGCTTCTACTCCCTTTTAATACATTGCCCRCCAAAACAAGAACAGGCAGAAAAAACCAAGAAATTGAAGAATTAAACCCAGATTTTCAGAAACACATCAAAAACAATTCAAAAGCCCACAAAACAAATAAAAAATATTAATTACATACCATGGAGAAAAATCAGATGGCTTCAGAAGGAGATAACACCTTGTTGCTTTGGTGCTTGCAGGAGGTGAGGGAAGGGAAATTGTTTTTCCCGTGGTGCATCCTGAGCCCAGGTGACAGCAGTTCCCTCCCAGGCAGTGCCTACAGCTGAGCTGGGGAAAGCAGGAGGATCTGATAGYAAATCAAATAGTTCTCAGTGGGGAAAAGTAGAAAGGTATTGAGGGGACGTTTAGAAATGGCCATCTAGGAAAACTTTTGCTTGGAGAGTTTAATTTTTACCAAATGGATTCTCTTTGAAATACTTGTAATATACTTCAATAGTCTTTAAACTGAAAGCTGTGAAATACTGATTGTGCTCACTCTGCTGGCGTGGAAATTGCATTAGTTTGCACATTTTGAATAAAATTACATGGACTGTTATCTCTGAGGAATTAATTTCTCAGACATAATCTAAACAAGTGAAAGCRGAGACAATAACTAAACTACTTGTGAATGTTTTGTTCCACCAGTCACCATGAATTCTGGTTCATCTGTAGTTCACAGCCAAAAGGAACCCAGAGTAAAACATTTCCTGGGACTATCTCCTGTTTCAAATTTCAGCTAAGAAAAATMAATGGAAATTTAATTGAGCACATCCCCTATAATTTCTCTCTTCGTAACAATTTGAAAATCAACTATAACAATTCCACAAATAGCATTCTGAATTGCAGGTATGTAAGCCAATAGTTGAAATCTAAATTAAATGTGGAAACAATTTTAAGTTTACAAATTACATATACTTTAAAAAGAGAAATTAACATTTGTAACTTTTTTTTCTTGTCAGACACAGTTATTACCAAGACCTAAATAGAATTCCTTACCRTATTTACTTTCAGGTATTCCTTTCTTAAATATGCCACATATATTTTAATTAAGAGATACCATTAGTCTGGTTAAATTATKATTTATCCTGGGCAAAAATTTTGGAGGCCTAATTTTTGGAGACAGCTAATATACAGAGCATCTCTTGTGGTCATGAGAGAAATTGTTTCACCAGAACCTGTCATAAGTCTAATTGGTTTTTGACCAGCGTGACGGTAACTATTAGGAAAGCAGATTTTGTATGAGTGATTTAACTTTGAGTGACCAAAAATAGTGAAAGCAAAACCTTTCTTGATTATAGGACCACTAGAAATCTGCTTTTGGCTGAACTTCGTCTGTGTTTTGCTGGGTCAACTACGGCAACAGCTTCTTCTCTGTGCCATCACTCACAATATGTAGCACCAGGTCACTTCTTTGCCTGTCTCCTGCCTTTTTCTTTGCAAGGAAAGAGGGAGCTGCAGGAACAACCTATTCTTGTCCTGCAGCTGATCTCTTCCTCCCTCCTACCACATTGCTAAAAAGTAAAAATATAACAAAAAATTATAAATATWRAAAWAATTTTAAAGTGAAATACTGTTACAAAAAGAGAATAAACATAAATTGTTTACCAAACTATTGGTATCATTATCTAACATCAGATTRTAACAKTCTTTTTACAAAACAAATCTACAAACTGTGCTGTTTTTCGGTAATTTATTGCAGCTAATTTCATCTAAACAATACACAATTTTTTTTTTGTTCTGAGTCAGTGAAATAGCTGGAAAAACACTTTAATTTTCAGAGAGAAAACTTATCTTCTGAAGTTAGAGTTAATGTATATTTTGGGGGCATGACTTGTAATGCATATTTGGGGGCATATGACATAGGGTGATTTCTATGCTACATGGAAGGTTATATAGGAGAATAAATAAGCAATCCAACCAGTTGCACTCAGCAAATMTAAGTGCAAAAGAGAGGTGCCAGACTGTACAGGAAGGTAACCCAGGGGTCAGCAAGCAGCTCCCTGRAAGCCCTTTCAATCCTGTTAAATATCTCACCTGAGCTATGTCTGCAGCCCAGGAAAGTTTAAAATGGCCTTCTCCCTTCCTCCCTAAAGCTCCTGAACCTTATCACTGTGCAAGGACAAAACATGGGCTCCAAAAAAATGTCATCCTAAGAGTATATGAATGGCAGGTCAAGAGTGCACCTCAGCCAGTGTAACCTCTCAGCCTCCAAGCAGAAGCCATTTAGGGCATTTTCCAACCTTCCTGTGGCTTCCTTCTCAGTTACCCCAATAGGGATCTCTTCCAACTACCTATTCAGTTTCCCTTTAAATCCCTCTTGTGGAAATAAAAGGCATGCAGTTCTTGATAACAAATCCCACGGGTCTGCAAGTTTCTTRCTTTATCTAGCCAAGCTTTTATACAAAGCACAGCAATCTCTTTAAAGTGAGGCTCAATACAGTACCTTGTCTCTGGGGATGAAAGGCCAACAAACTGAAGAAAGTGTCTTTACCTTTAACTTGTGAACATCAGTGACTTAAAAATGTGTTCCTTCTTTCAAGCTCTAATTGTCCCCTTTCAACTGGGCTCTTCCATCCTTTTGTTCTGTTGTGACACCACACCTTCAAACACAACAAAAAATGAATCCAGCCCATCCTCTTTACTCTTATCACTTATAAATTCACTTTTTTCWTTAAGCTTTGTGGTTGCTTTTTTCTTTTATTTCTTCTTTCCTCCAAATCCCACATTYGGATCATTTCCAAATCCTGCTGGTTTTACCTCCAAAAAGCTCCAGACCTCTACCCCTGTATCACTGTAAGTAAAACCTGATATCCAAAGCACCATGAATATCACGACTATCCAGCTTCACTGATGTAAATCCCTCTCATCTGCCTTTCTTAACATCAGTGACCATGGTCCAGTACAAATAAAATGGAGCCACAAAGATGCTGGGAAGGGAGAAAGAGAAACCACAGGAGCCACAGGGAGATTTGGATGCCAAACATAAAGAAAACTCGTATTCAGCCCAGATTYCCTGGGCTTGAGAGTATGGGCAGCACAGAATCTTCAGGGACTGCTGCTGCCAAACTCTCAYAGAGACTACACAGGAAATCTTCAGAGATAAAGTCAGACTTACACAGGTTCCTGACTCCAGGCTCTCCAGCTTCTTTAACCACCTGATAAAGGTGGTTATAAGATTTTTTTWAAAAACCCCCAAAGAACCCATTGTGTAAACTGTGTTTTGCCTTGAATTTTTTCACTGTCTACTGAAACTTTCCCCAGAAAATTAGCCTAAGACTGATAGCCATGGAGRAATCAGGTCCACGCTTTTCATATTATACACTGGCATAGAAAAGGTCTTATAAAGGAATGTATTGCATAACTTCAATGACAGCCACCTTTGCCAGCTTCACCTAAACCAAATTTTAACACTATTTTATCTTTTGTTTTCTCAGCAAAGGACCACATACTTTGTGCTGTGTGACATTCTACAAATGATTCATGTAGAGACTTCCAGATTAAACTGCAAGCCAAAGTTTCAATGCAAATCTTTTGTGATCTCCTTTTGTTAAACCATTTCTAAATTAAAATAAAATGAGCAAGTTTCTTGTGAGTGTATTTTTAACTGAGTCTCATTGGTTGCACTCAGTTACTGAGAGTTCACAGAATCACAGAGGGGCTTGGGTTGGAAGGGACCTTCACAGGTTGTGTAGTACAAACCCCTTTAATGAGCAGGGACATCTTCAATCAGATATGGTTGTTCAGAACTTCATGCAACCTGACCTTGAATGTTTCCAGGGATGGAGCATCTGCCACCCCTCTGGGCAACRTGTGTGAGTATTTCACCACATTCATTGTAAAAAATTTCTTCCTTACGTCTAGTCTAAATCTTTATTTTAAAACAATTTCCTCTTTGTCCTACTGCAACAGGTCCAATTCTTTGAGGCCCAAGTGGGTTTCCCCACCTTTTTCATAAGGCTCTTTTAAGTACTGAAAGGTCACTACAAGGTCTCTCTGGAGCCTTCCTTTCTCCAGGCTCACAATCCCATTTCTCTGAGCCTGTCTTCATGGGAAATATTATGAGATTGCACTCAATCCCTCTGTCTGCGTCATTAATGAGGACATTAAATAGCACTAGTATCATTATGGAGCCCTGAGGGACAGCCCTTGTCACTGCTGTCCCTGATCAGGACTGTGAGCAGTTGTCCCTCTGGATGCAAGAATCCAACCAATTCCTCATCCATCTAACAGTCCTTCTGTCAATCCTTAAAATATTATGGTTCAGTAGTATCTGGTTTCTACTATCTCTCAAAGGGAATCCTGAATTCAAGAAGTTTTAGACATTAAGAGAAGGATTAGAGATCCTTTGTTTAGATCTTCCCTTAGCAACAAATTCAAGCAAGGGGTGTGAAGCAATTCTCTTGGACACTGAGTATAATTATAACTAATCATTTCCTTCTTTCTCCTTGGAGCAACACACATTGACTTCTCTTCATTCAAGGTAGTTGGCTGACACAATTCAAATTTAATTACTCTTTCTGCCTGATAAACTTCAGTCTGTGAGCAAACATGTCTCGTTTTCAAGTTTGGCTAGACAGAAGTGGTGTAATAAAGACCTTTCCACCCCTGGTGCAGCCTGTAACTTTTGAAATCTTTCCTGGATGACAAAACAGCCTTCTCAACAGTAGAACTTTATCATAATAGCCATATTAAATAAAAAAACTAAACCCCAAGAAAACTCTGAACTAATCAACTGACTGCCAGTTGTAATGAATTCTCCTGTCAGAATTGCTTGACGTGCAACCAGAGCAGGTAATGGCAATGCTGATGCTCTCTTTCAAATTAAGGTTTGTTAGGCAAGGAGGAGAATTGTCATAGTCACTCTAAATAACATTCCTGTTTTTCCCCACTGAGTAAAAATTTCCAGTCTCTGAATGGTGGTAGTAGTTTAATTTGTATAATCACTGGATACAACTATCCAGGCAGGAAATTCAGACAGGGTTGCTTGTGCTTCACACCTTGGCTTATCTGCCGGGACTCCCTTCCCAGACTCAAACCAATACAGCATTATTAAAGAAGAGACTAATTATTATTTTGGTTTTTTAATTCTCAATAACAACTCCAAATGGGAATTTCTATACTGAAATTCATCTTTGGATAGCCCTTAGCAATGAGCAAAACATAGAACTCTGCAGGACTGGGGAAGTCGCTTCCAATGCACCTCAAAAATACTCAGCCTGTCTTCCAGGAGAAGGAAGCCAAGCAAAGGCAAGGGGCATCTCTAGTCAGTCCCATTTTAAAGCTGTTAGGAGGCAATTAAAATATTCTGATCGTGGGCTGCCAAAGGACAAGCACAAACATTTGCAAYTCCCTGGGGAAAATACGTCAGAAGCAGCAGACTTCTCAGACACGAGGCCAAGAGCAGCATTTGACATACACACAGCTCAGTCTGCAAGAAGAAGATGAAAGGAAGTATGAGAAAAAGTTTATGCCCTGTAAAACCAGCAACCAAGCCACTCTTTTCCTTGTGGAGAGTTTTAACTCATGGCCACCAGCAGTTGTTCCCCTCTTCCTTGTTGAAACTGAGAGAGGTATCAGACAGGTATTGAGCATGTGCTATTTGCAATTTCTTTAAGTGGAGGCTAGAAGTGATTAGCATGTCTCTATTAATAAAGATTTTGAGTGAAACCCCCAAAAGTAAAGAAACAATTGGTGGTAACACAAGAAAAATAAAGAAAATTTTGAAGACCCATAAATTACCCCTCCAACAAAGTAAAAAGAATAAAATTGACAGAAACATTTCAAATCAAAATAGCAACGTAAAATGAAGGAAACATTGCACCTTAATGCCACTGTTCAGAAGGGGCTCTGTTCTGAGCTGGACATATTTTATGCACCCCATTTTTTTTTTCTTAAATGAGTGAATTTTGCATCCAACTTTTCTAGGAAATTCTAAGCAGGAGAACAATAGGTTTGGATAAACCTATTTTGTTCAGGCTCTTTGCACCAGTGAAGGGTGGGCTGCTAGCACTGGTTAGTTCAGCTTTCACGTGTACATGAACCACATATACCATAAAAGCAGYGTGATCCTAAATGGAACTACCAAAGGAGGAATAAACACCATGGGCGAGGCTGTTACAATGTCCTTACAAGGACAGATAAACCACTGATATTTAGCTAGAATGCTTTGAATCAAGGCTGGCTGACGGTGAGAATATATTCTTACCCACAGTATTCCCAAACCTAAGASAGTGATCAATGCTATCCTGTTGTCAGCTTTCCCTGTAGCTGTCTCCATAATGATATTGTCTTTCCTAGTGATAGTGGTAAACCTAAAGTGAAAAATTCCCTTATACACCACCTGATCTATCTTAGATTTTATTTTTTTCACAGCAGAAGACTGCCATGTACCATGGGCATGCATACAGAGRGGCACAGAAGACAGGAAAGCAAAATTATTGTAAAATATTTTTATGAAAGAAAAATAGTCCCAAATACAGTTGATTTTAAAAGAGGTCTGGAGAAATGTTATTACTGGTCTTGGCTTCAGTTTTATAACGTTACTGTGCTGAAACAAAACATTAATGTCAAGCAGTGTCAAACCATGCACTCAAGGGAAGTTCCAAATATTATAGTGCCTCCATTCTACATGGAGAAGAGGAAAATTATTATTACCAAACTCCATGCTATTCTTATAAGTATCTAAAAGCAGCCAAGCCTTAGATTTGTTAGTGAAAATGGATATATAAAAATGTATATAGTGGTGGATGGCAGAAAACTTTTCTGATAGACAGACCTGATTCCASATTGTTTAGATGTTCGCTGCATCTTGTAAAAAAAAGTATTTTTAAAAGCTATGCTCTCTAACTTTTAAGAAAAATACAGGACCCACACAAAGYATCTTCATGCTCCTGAAATATCTGATAAATGAAACCTAAGGACAYATAAGCAATGTAAATGTTATCTATTATGAAAGATGAGACAACTTTTTTTTTGTAAAGTATATGCTTGGGCTCTTTTCTGATTTYTGTAGTTTTATAAAAAAATTTCTTCTGCTGATACTGGTAAGATACACATTACCAAAAAAAGCAATAAGGTTAAACRAAGAAGCAGATACACCAATTAAACTTCATGTTACCATGGAGACAAAACWATGAAAGTACAAAAGAGGTTAATTGCTTCATATAGTTATCTAGCTCTTTTCAAATTAAGATACATTTGTATATATACACTCTGAAAAATAATCTCAATAAAGTTCTGAAACAGATTTGTAGAATGACTTTAAACAGCCCAGCATATATGTGTTTATCATAATTAATTGTGGAAGTGAATTAAGATAAACTGAATACATGTATTTTATTTCTGAATATGTGCAGTGTACTTCAGTCAGAGCATTAATCCCTATATTTGCATTTGGTTTTCTTGAGTTCTAACACTGAAAAAAGATATTTGGCTTAAAAAATAAAAATTAAGGATGTAAATTTTAAAATAAACTGTCCTTTGAACAACACATTTTCAATCAATATATCCTAAGTTAAATCACATACTTTGAGAATGTTGAATTAAAGTCTTGAGGAAACACTGCTTGAATCTGCCTGTATACCTCAGATGGTCTTAATTACTACACTATTTGTTGATGTGTAAGACTTAAATTATTCTTTAACCAGACAGAAAGAGGAGAAAAGAACATTCTGTTGTGCATTTGCAAATGCCAGCTTTTGAAATAATGAACCCACATTTCTGAATTTCAGCTTGTTTTTCACTCCAGCTTGAGAACRATGAAACAATCCTACTTCAAGATTTATAACAGCAGCTATGCAAGTTACAAAAGCACAGAAGTGTCACTGGAAGTGCATGAAAACTAACTTTGCCTCAARTTTTGCCTTCAAAACACCTGAATGTTATTTGCCTCAGGTTTCTGAAGACTGGACATTGTAGTTTATGTCAGGCATAGAAAGTGTCAAGCAAAAATCTCAGAAATTTATGAGCAGATCTGTCACTCAGTAAGAATAAGTTAGAAAGACTACAGTGTTCACGGCAAACTGATAATCCATTGTAATGGAAATTTCAAAGGTATAAATCACACAGTATCATACAGAAACACAATTTGTTACCCCATGACTCCAGCACCTGGATGGAGTCATGTTCCACCACCCTTTTCTGTTTTTCATCAAAGCAATATCAAATCATTCTTACACGAGGACAAACAAAAAAAGCACATTTACTGTGTTCTCAAAATTGGCAATGTTTGGTGTAATTTCATTTGCTTCATGAGATTGCATTTTCATCCTATCCTAGAAATACCYTCTGATTTGTTCCACAAAACACCTTTTTTCCCTGCAGTACATTCTTCTTTCTCCTGTGTCAAGGTGTACMTCATGCTGTAAAAGGACAGTTACTTGAAATCAATAATGGATCAATTTCTAGTCAATATCTAAAAGCATAAAACCAGTGAACCTGTAGTGGTTCACTGAACCACTACAAAGAACAGTGTGAGCAGATGGTAGAGAAGCAGCCAAGCACTTCTGGACCATCAGGTAGGACGCAGGGAAAAGAAGGCAATAAAAGGTTCCATGTCCATGCTCATGGCTGATGTGAAAGGAAACAAACCTAAAATGAAATGAAGTCCCAGGGATCCCTTAGGGCTGCAGGAAGAATTCTGCTTTCTGTTATCCAATCAATATTTGGCATCAATGGAAGTATCCCCAGAAATACAGAAACCAGCTTTAGCTTATGCAATTTTCCAGCTTTCTTCTCTTTCATGAAGTATGGCAATTGGACATGGAGGTTTTTTTTGTATTAAGCATCTGTATTTTAAAATACTTCCATGCATGAGAATAGCAAATGCCATACAGTAACTACAGCCTTTTATCCTGTGAGTAGCAAAAACCATTATTGATTTTCTTAATTCTGTAACAATTACTTTCACAACAATGTCTACCAACAACTGATTTATAATTTATCAACAACTAGAGGCTTTCAAATTTGTGCTACATTGGTTAGATTGATGCAAACCACATGGTAATGTGATGATTTACTTATTAAATTACTAACTCTTACAGCCAGGTTTCTCATGGAAATACACCAGCATTTTTACTGATGAATTCCAAATTAATTTCCCACCATAGTTCACTGAACTTACAGTTTATTTGCCCCATGAGAGTTTCTTCCAGTAAGTGTCTAGACAGTTTCAGAAAAGCAAAAGAAAAGTAGAGGGAGTGGAGACATAGCTAACCAACATTTGGTTCTTTACTTTAGGGATCCTTTCTGCCTCTGATCAGAGCTGCCAAATATCCCATGTCCATCCAGATTTATAAAATTCCTCCCATAAACACCACAGCTCTTGCAGTCAAATGCATACCCAGGAGCATCCTCTTTCATTTGAAATGAAAGTCCTTTTCAGCAAACTGAAGACAAATGGAAAAAAGGCAAAGTTTAGACTCTAATGAGAAGTAAAGGTCTTAACACTTCTGAAGATCATTGATTGGGATAGACATGCACTGGTACTCAGGTAACAAAGTATGTAAGCACAGCATAAAACCAGATGCAGCTGGAGTAGAATTAGAAATCCACAAAAACTCTGCATATTTATATTAATCTGACTTACTAAAAACTTTTGAATTTCCAGAGTCATGGGTGGTAAATGAGAAAACCACAAGATAAGGAAGAGAGACACAATAAGATTTACAATAAATAAAAACCTGCATTGATTCATGAGAACAAAGACATCATTTACTAAAAGTTAGCTGTGCAAGTTACAGCAGCTTACAGCCATCCTCAGGAATTGGCACTTAAAYAGCAAAAAAATTCCAGGTCTTCTATATCTTGGCCATAAGAAACACAATCTTAACTCAAGAAATCATTAATTCAAACACAAATGTGTTTTTCTTCTGCAAAAGCCAGGCCTCCTTTTGTTTGTAATTATTTCCTGAACAATGCCTTCCCTGATCCATTTCTTGATTCTAAAATAAAATCCATATTTTCGTCTGACTTGTAACAGAGTATTAAACAACAGCAGGATGGATATATTGTTTGCACTGGGTTCCTGTCTTAGGCTGCAAACTTGGAACCACCAATATTGTGTAAGATCCTGCACAACACCTGAACTTTCTTTTGGAGTTAAAATACTTCCACTCTTGCCAAGAAAGACTGGAATTACTACATACCTGGTCCCCTATGAGTCTACACCAGTATGCCATCTTACAGGACAGGAATGGACGTTACCTATGGACATGCACAAATTTTGGGACCTTCATGGTATCACACCTTCCTGCACTCTCTGTTGCCCAGACTGTTGCTCAGTTAAATGGTGCAGCTCTTCTCATGTGTTTTAAATTCTTCAGTGGGCAAAGTCACCATTTCAGGCTGAATCAGTCCCAGCAATTGCAGCTCAGCTGCAGCCCAGAGGGAGAAGGCTATTGTGGRATGAAATATTCCTAAGTGATATTAATCCATCAGGCTGAGAAAAATAGGACTATAATATTTTCTTTACATTATATACAAGTGCTACATACGTAACCAAATTTAAATTTCTTGAAGGCCCCTCAAAGTAGCTAAGACATTAAACCAGTCTATGGGAACAGGCTCCTCACTATTTCCACAAATAAATGGTGCTAGACAAGTACTCKTAACAGATACCAAAAAGATTAAGACTAGGACAATAATTTTAGGATAGAAAAGCGTACTGGGAATTCAGCCTCGGAGAAAGCACTGACCTTCACCAACTAAATCTTTTGCATTTCAAACACTAAAATAATAAAATAACTGCTTTGCACACGGTTTTATGCCATTACGCTGTTGTAGAAAATAAAAAGGCTTGCTGTAATGCTACAGTCTTTAAACAAAGAGGAATACCCTTAATAGAAGTCACCATTTATAGTCACTCAAACTAATGGAATAACTCAAGATATGCCTCAGAAAACTGTTGTTCCTTCTTAGTTTCAGGTTCTTATGGTTCATAAACACATGGTCTTGTTTCAGAGCAAGTCCTGCCTGAATTGTATTCCCAGTTATATCTGATGGAGATCAACCAAATTACTGTCCCCTATACCCACTTTTTATCTTCTAATTTTATTCTAGCCTGTTTAAACAGTGAACTCTTCTTTGAATTGACTCCCACTCTTCCAATGGGTTTGTTGAGCAGCAGCACAACACAGTGTGAACCTTATCTGAGTATCCTTTATTAAAATACTAAACATGGTTTAAAAGCACTTCAAACAATGCCTCTTAGAACAGATGAATATTTATGATAAGGACAGAGAACTCCTTAGGAGACCTGATGAAACACTGTGCTTGCTCATTTCAAAGRGCTCAGAGCAAGCTGATTTGAGTCACCATTTCAAATTGTTCAGTACTTGCAGTGGTACTGCTTGTCTAATAGTTTCAAAAGCTGCTTATTAGCCCAGCTTTKTATGAAATGTCAGATTTCTGTCATCAGTAGAGAAAATAAACACTGGAACATTTTAGGAAGTTGAATGACAATTAATGCCATACAGAAAGCCTTCTAAAACCAAATCAGAACACTTAGAATTTAGCCACAACAAAGAGATCACAGGAGATTCTTAAACAATATTTTCAAACATTATGCAAATTTGTCTGATTTTTTTAAACGTGTAAGGCACCACAAAAATGTGTATCCAATATYTTGCTTGTATGACCTTCTCATCGGAGATCTATCAACACACACATCCCCACAAAAGCAGAAAATGGCTCTTTGTAAAGATCAAGCTCTCAGCCAAGGGTGAAACTCCTCATGGTTCCATAGTTTCCATRGACATAAAAAACAATCATACCATAAGAAAAGTTACTCTAATTTTATTTTGCTTTAGAAGTGGTAAGTAATCAGTGACACTGTTTAAAGGTGTTGTTTAGCACAATAAAYGTCGTTTGGTTTTTTTGGGKTTTTTTTCTTGGTCATTAGTCTGAGAAGTAGAAAAGGGATAAATTGGTTACATCTCTGGTGAAAAAGTAAAACATGAGAAAAGGTTACTGAAATCCTAAAATACCATTAGACCAACTTTTTAACCTCTAAGTAAATCTTTAACCACAACAACTATTTTATTTTCCATTTGTAGGCATGATTGAGAACAAGCTTTACAAGAAATCCTAAATGAAGCAAAGAGTAAAATTACCACTGGGCAGGTCTCCCCTGCAGTATCACCAATAAGAATATGAAACCAGAGATTTGTGAATTCATTGATTTTCTCTTCTATGACTGCTGTGACACCCCCCAAAAAAGCTCAAAGGAAGATTTTGGCATCATGAATAAACCTTTTGTTTATCCTTATAGCTCAATTTCAAAAATTCTTCTAGCCCACATTCTTAGAGAAATTAATGGAAAGTATCAAATATTCTTAAAGACCTGGTCTTTTTTTTCTTCAGAATCTCAGTCTCATTGAAAGTCTTCAGTGCCTCTGGTACTTCTGTATTTCTCCTCCCCCCCCCCAAAAAAAATTGCAGTATATTTAGCTGAGATGCTCAGTGATATTCTAAAGAAATAATAGATTTTTAAGGATTAGACCTAAACTACGTTGGTCTTCAAAACTGTTCTGTGTAAATAAGCAATCTTTTTATACTCATTTTAGCCAACCCATCATCAGTTATTAGCCAGAATTAGTGAAGACAGTGAAGAAGGCATACAGTATAAAGACATAACCTGGGAGAAGTTTATAATAGTAATAAAAATAAAGTATTTTCTAATACTTTGTCTTGGTAAATCCTCATCTACAAATTGCCTCAGCATTTCAAATGCATGTATTTAAAATTCCTTTTCCTTCTTTTGGACATAGGCTATTTGAACTAAGATTGAATTTTTTTACAGGCTACGTCCAAATACTGTCAATYTTTAAATACAGAGTTATATCAAAACTCTGTTAAGTTGTATAGTTCTAATTTCCATTCCCCCCTCCCAACCCCATTCCTGCTTTCAGAGYAGGAGTTAAAAGTAGGGAAAAATCAGAACTAGGAAGTAAATTCAATTTTGTCAATTATTATTAATCATATCAAAGAGTAAGAAAGGGCTTGAACATAGCATGAAAGTATTCTTCCAACACAATGAAGGAGGTAGGCAGGTTCAGGTAGACGGGTGCACTTCTTTGTGCAGCAAAAGGGTGCTTCTCCTTTTCTCATCCCACCTCCCAGTCCCAAGCCTCCTTAGGCCTGCAGCAAAATGAATCTTGGAGAATTTTTCTCACTGTATTGGATAGGAGTGTTCTCATAAGCTAAATTTTCTTTGTTCTCTGTGCTTCTGAAGTTGCTGGCCCTGCTGCCAACAAAACAAGAATATAATGAAGGCTCTSTAGAGATGTTAGAGAGCTGGAAAATCCAGGGACAAAGAAGAAAGCTCTGTTGCTGTTTTACAGAAAGAAAAACAGTGGTATGGAGAATGAATGTCCTCAAAAAGCACTTASCCAGTGGTAAAACTGGAAACTGTTAAGTAAATACCCATGTAAAAGAAATGTAAAAACTAGAGTAAAATGGAGRCAAAGATAATCTCTTCCCCAGTTCTAAAACTTTTAAATAATATAGAGATTCTGGGCAAATCTGAAGCACAGATTCAGTGTCTTCAGACATTTCAGTAACTCATCACTTTTATGGTAGCTCTGCTAGTTCAGATCACTCCTAACATCCTGCATTCCTCTCATGATGTTGAATTGGCTATTGTAGTAGTCTAAACAAAACATTCTTGTAGTCGCCTTCCTTGGCTTACAGCCCCATCATTTATTATGCTATAGTGAGCACTGTTAGGAAGGTAAACAGCTCAGCTTAATCCTCTCTTGTTTAAATTGGCCCTTGAAATGGTCAACACTTAAAAATTTAGCACTAAGTACTTAATGCAATATTTTAGTACTTAATGCAATATTTTATTCTATGGTCTGGACCTTATCTCTACAAACTCCTTGATTTATACAGAGAGCTGCAAACTGAGGAGAGAAGATGTTTTCTAAGGGCTAACAAAGCATTCTTGCAGAAAGAGAACAGTAAATTTGGCTGACAAATCAATGCTTTACAGGTCTGAAATGCCAGACTGACTTCTTGAATGGCCCCACAAAACTACCTGTCAGCTGACTCCCAAAAGTCTTCCCAAGGAGGGGTGGCTCAGCCATTCAAGACATGGCGTTCCCAGGCAGTCTCTCCCACATGTGCTGGAAGCATCACATGCTCAGCATCAACAGCTGAATTTTTGGTGTGATGAAGTCTCAGCTGTTTGCAAGCTGGAGCCAGGAATACTCTTTGTCTTCTCTGCACCCAAAGGAGTTCAAGGGYTGGCCACAGCAAAGACTTGTCCAGCCTGGAGTTGTCTGGGCTGAGAAGGAAATTCAGCAAATGTTGAGGTACAGAAGTGGGAGAGCTGGTTTGTGAATGTCAGTTTCTTGCAGGGTTTGTGGTTCCTCTTGGCTGACTTCAGCTCTCAGGAGAAGAGGGGTCGGGGGCATTGGCGGTGAGGGCTGGATTCCAGGAGGAGGATTACAATTTACCTCCCAACTAGACTGGAGAGCAGCCAATGCACTGCTGCATCTGTCTCTTTCATGTAGAGAAGACCATGGGAGAATAATCCTGAATTTTCTGGTGTTGAAACTTGAAGCCACAGAGATTTTTTGGTTTTCATTTTGCATTGTTTCCCAGAGTGAATACATAATCACAGAATAATATAGGTTGGAACGGAACTCTAGATGTTAAACCCACACCAAGTCTCAAATGAAGTTCTTTCAGGAGCAGTCCTTYTCCAGAATGCTCCTTCCTTTGACAGCCCCTTTGTACCCCCAATCCACTGCAGCTCTAGGCTCTGCCTCTCTACCAACCCCAGCTGCGACCCTAGGCATTGCCTGAGCCACATGGAAAGCCCCACAGCTCTTCTCCATAAGAAAAACTTCCAAAGGGAAAACTCTGCCTGTAGACTGCCTATTTCTTTGGCAGCACCTTTCTGTCCCCACTTCAGCTACAGCTCTACACTTGGTCTCTCACYCAACCTCAGCCTTAGGCCTGTCCAGGTGCTAAGTCTTAGCCCAAGTTCCACAGCATAGTCCAGCATGAAGAAGTTACCAGAGGATAAGTTTTTTCCACAGTTTGTCCCCTTTTTTATCAGCCMATTTACAGCCAGACTGAGTTGACCTGCAACCCTAAGCCTTCTCTCTCCTCAGTTCATCACCCTAATCCTAGGCATTAGCATAAACTAAACCTTAGGTCAAGCCAYGTGAAGTGAGGTCTAGTTCCACATGAAATCCTTGGCAGACAATGCTTTTGACATCCTCATTCCARATGATCCCAGATCTTAGTTTCTCTGCCATCGCCAATCCTAAACAATCCTTAATTTTAGGTGTCAAAGTACAGGCTGGGTCTCAGCCCAAGGTCCCCATCTCTGCCTCACATGATGAACTTCTGCAGGGAGAAGTCTTTCTGCAGACTGTTCTTTCCTTTGGCAGATTTATTGCAGTCCCACCCCAACTGGAATGTTAGGCTTTGTTTCTCTGCCATCCTTAATCCTAAACCTAACCTTTGGAATTGGCTTAATTTTAGCCAAAGACACCACCTCTAGCTGAGTCCCACATGAAGATGTTCTCATGAGATGACTTTAGCAGCATCCCCTTCCTTTGTTAGTCCCTCACTACTTGAAGCAAGACCATACATACACTTCAAATTTACTTCAATCACTTTTTGAAATGAACTTGATGAATTTACTTCAATTGCTTTTTGAAATGAACTGGATATTTTAAGAAAGTGCAACCAATCCCATTTTTCCATTTATAATTTAGCAGAGTAWTAATCCCACATTTGTTCAGTGGATTGACAAAGCTCCAAGGAGGTTACTATACTCTTACTAGTCCCTTACACASCAGCTTTTGTTTAAATAGTGCCAGAGACGAGAATTTTTCCTGAGTGAAGATGGTCACTTCTCTGACACTTGAGGTGTCTAGAGTGAGCAGAAAGAACCCTATTACAAAAATTAAAAGGCAATTCTACAGAAGGAACAGAATCATCAACTCCTRTCTTTATCTCAGGTCTCTAAATGAGAGATGGTTTTGGTCTTGAACACAACTGGGATCAGACCACTGAAGGTCTTCAAAAAGAAGGATGAGACTTCAGACTTGCTAGGCAGCTTTTTTCCTAGAGATCTGGAAAGTCTGTAGAGGCAAACATGAATCAACATCAATTAACACAATCTGTTCACTTTTTCCAGTAATTTGACAGATACATCCAATRTTTTCCGACTGGAAAAACACCTCTGTTTGGCGTCTGAAGGAGAGATGCTTTGAGGTCAAGATTTTCAGCATTATTTGTAAAGAGATTTACAGTCTTTGGAGAAAAGCAAACCCCAGCCTTTGTCAGTGCCAACTATTTTGTTTATTTTCGCAATTTTTTTTCACTTAACCTTTTTCAGAAAATTTTTAAGTTATAGGGGACAGGCAGTGGTAGGACTAGGTAGGTGCTTTGCCTGCTTTCATGAACAACACAGCAGGGGATTTCATACATTAAAAATGTAACCTAAGGGTTAAAAACCAATTACTAACCTATGTATTTTAAATCATGTTGCTTAAAAATTACCAAATAGCAGAAAAATTCTGTGTCATTATCACAGAAGACTTGATAAATCTCATGTTTAAATAAATAACACTTGTACAGAAAAATATTTATTTGGAATTTTTAGGACTAAGTGTAAACTGCAAACTCAATGTACAAAYAATGAAGGTAATTTAAATCCAAGTGTTATCCTTCATACAAACTGTATAAACAGCTGTTGCTCTCTATGTTTCAACAGAAATAAAATGAAGCTCTTGAATCTAAATATCCTGGCTCTCAGTATATTCYGCTGTAAATACTGTTTCAGATCTCATAGTTTGGGCATTGATAACATGTAACAAAATCAAATTTAGTAGCTCATAGCTTTCCAGATTTTGCATAGAAAGGAAACAGTTGCTCCTTGAGGAATTCCACTACTTTCAGAAAAACAAAAACCTGTAAATAAAAGTGCTTTCAGCAAGACCCATCAACACTGGACAGCAAGTACCACTTGCTTGGTTGAAGGTATAGGACCACTCTTATGGCAATAATAATAATTTGAGAAAAGTGGCTGATGTTGRGGGGCAAGAAGATTGTTTCATTAATTTTTACATAAATGCATTCTTTTATGTTAAAAGACATATTGATTCATACTTTAATTGATAATGGTGTTCCAGAAGTGCCAGGGCTACCTGATAGAGCAGACTCCAAGGCAGCYAGCCCAGGGAACAAACAAACTCTCCTGAATTAAACATTCCCAACCCACTCTCTGGTTCCAGAGGCTCTGGGCAGGGCTGGCTGAGCAGAGGGCACTACTCCCTCTTCCAGGACCTAGATTAGACATCTCCACTGGATACTGTTTGTGTCCATCTTGAAACTTTGGTACTGTCTTCTCCTAAAGACCTTTTGTAATGATTGATATGGACACACTCTAACTACTTATGTCTACACAAYCACTATAATTGAATTTCCACTTACATAATTTATATTGGTAGTAAATTCTGCATGCTGCCTTGGCAATTTTAAGGCATACAAATGTATCCCTCCTCAGGTTGTTCTGTAATTTTCAACCTGGTTTCATTTCTGGTGCATGCAATTCCTACTTAGCGCTCAGACTAAACAGARAAGGCTAAACAGATTCTTGTGTTTAGCCAAGTATGATAAACATATTCTTCATTTCTGACTGGTCAAGAGCAGAAGTACAGTGAAAAATGGAAAAATATTTTAAAATTTGAGATTTATGGGAGGCATCACATAGCTCAAGGGTGTCATACTAAATACTGAATGTGGTAAGTAAAACTAAGAATAGTTCATGCATGATCCATATGCTGAAATCTAATCTAATAAATATTTGTCCAAAACTTTTGAATAATGAAAATATTTAAAAAATTAATTATTCACTTTAAGACAATTTCCATCTAAAAACCACACCTAAATTAAGGAAAAAGTTACTGCAATTAAAGGGATTAATTCTAGTAAAAGGTAATGTCTGTTTCTTCCCTGTCTGGCCTRGGTCAGAATTTACTGGAAAAATTTACATTTAATTCAAAACCTTTAATTCCACARCAAGTTATATTTTATACTGTATTCCCTCTTCCAGTCCAAACTGGTCTGCTTGTCACTGAAACCTCCCAATGTGCATCAAATTCACAGCTACTGCACAAGGGTTTTAATATTCCTGAGTTCAAACACTCATCCAGCTCTCAATTGTGCCATTTAAGATTTTTTAGCAATATTTTGCTAATTAGTTCTAAGCTAATTAATGCTGTGTATTGGCCCCTCTCTGTGTGCCCTGGAGCCATTTGTTGTGCTATTTTAGTACAGAGRCTGTTTTGCTGCTCATTTGGTTCCCTACCTGGCACCATGACGGATGCTGGGAGAAAGGCTTGAGCCTCTGGTGTTTCCCTGCAGGGTTTGAATCTCTACTGCAAACTTTAGGCTGCAGCCCAGTTTRAATTTAGAAAAACATGCTGAATCACTGGCAGGTTTGGTGCAGCTTGTTGCTGTCACACAGTAAGGGACTGTTTTTGTTGAATCTTGAAAGGAAAACTTTCCTGTTCCCAGTGGCTTACTACAGGACACTAAGCACTCATGTCAGGACACTCATTTTTCAACACTTTAAAACTGTAAATTATGTCTGAAAATATAGAATGCAATTAAGGTGGATATTGCAGTCTCTTGCTGCTAGTCACRGTTTCTGGCAATTGTCATCACCTGTGACATAAGAAACAGCACGGGAGCCCAGTGTCAGAAGCTGCRTATCACCTTCCATCCTGTCGGGAGAAATTCAATATTTAAAGATGCAGTCTGAATACTGATTCTAGAATGAGTGCAATGCAATGAAGAATCAGGCCCTTAATATTTAATTTAACATTCAACATTTAAATAGAAAGCTCCTTCTTCTGTCTGGATGAGAACAAGAGAGTTTTTGGTTCTGGAGTCATATAGCTGGAATTTCAGATGTCACTCAGATGCCACCTTTTTGGTTTTTTCTAGTCTGAGTATCAGATTCAGCAGATATCAGTAATCACCTCTAACTGGGCTCCTGGGCTAGACACTGGGATGGCAGAGCAGCTGCTGGAATCCTCCTGCCACCCTGACAAAAGCAGGGATACAGCTGCCCAGTGGAGTGCTCCACATTGGCTAAGGAATGAGAGCAGTAGGAGGTGGATAACAGTTAATGGATACACAAGGAGTCACTCATGGACTGCCCATGAAGGATCCTTCAGGTCAGCCWGGCTCTCACAGAGCTGAATTTCTCCCAAACATTATACTCACTTCTCCACACACTCACTTATATTGTTCTTCCACACTTCGGGTGTACTTCAAAAGGCCTTTTATGTTAAAATGCAATTGGTAACTGTTGAAARTGGCTGCTGGAGTCAAGAAGGATCACACAAACTCATTGACACCACCTCAGTTTCTAAGCATAGACTTCCATTTGACAGTTCCAGGAAAAAACATCACATGGAGCCAGTATGTGCTCCCTGTCTCTCCCCAGGCACCACAGAGGAGCTATCTCGCTCAGCATGGCCTCGTCTCTGGAGAACACTCCTATCATCAGGCCCCAAGAGCTTGGGCTTGGCAGCCAGCAGAGCAAAGGTCACCCCTCTGCTGCCACTGTGCTCCAGTATCTGGTGTGCTCTTTGTTGCTGTGTGTCTGGGCACGGCAGCACAGCCCTGCTCCCACGCATGGAGAGCAGCCCTGCCGCTCCAGCCTCTGCACACTCCACCTTATCATTGGTCAGAGACAAAGCCACGACCCCAGAACAGTATGCAACACACATTCTCTTTGTTACTGCATATCCCCTCTGAGTTTCAATTTTCATACTGCAATGTGAGAAACATATGGCAAAAACCAACACAACCACTTCAAATTGCAATCTTTGTACATCTGAAATAATGGCATAGCACATCATTCCRTTCTGCAGGCTGTTACTGGCTTCAATTGTACACAGCCACAGAGGAAAGTCTCACTGACAGTGGACAGTTAAGACTGGTTTGAATCYATCAGATAGCAGTAATTTTACTAGAATCCAGTGATATCTGGACTTATCTTCCACAATCAAAACAAAACCCAAATTCTTATGAGATTAAGAATAGAGAAATAGTGAGTAACAAAATTAACTTTTAAAGCATTTTTACCTCTCGAGATTCAGAGATCCATCTTTGAATACTATTTTTATTCTAGGATCTGAAGCCAGCAGAGTAATGGCAAACACCCTATGCTTCCTAGCATGGCACTGCAGCTGTAAACTGAGGCCCCAAAAGAGGGACCCACAACCATTCTTAATGCCATAGAAAGAGGAAAGGTCTGAACAGGGAGATGAAAAGAGAAAATACACTGTAGCACTGAAAAAAGAAAGGCTCAGTGAACAGATTTGTAGAATTGATGGTGATCCAAGATTTGAACTCTATGACAGTAAGTTTCATGTCACAGACACAGGATTTCTCCTATAGCAGAAAAAAGGCAGTGAAGAGAAACCTAGGAACAATTTCACAGGGACTTAGAGGGTAAGAAACACCTAAGAAGGAAAACAAGAAGAGGATTTACATTATAAAAGCAGAAGAGGAGAGAGCAGAAGAAACACAGGAAAAGGCAGCAGGCTATGCAAATCACCCTGAAGAACAAATGAACAGGTCTCAAACTGAAGATGCTCTTCAAGCATGAGAAGGCAGAAACCTGTCAAGCTATCTGTAGGCAAGAACATTACCAGGGAAATGACTGTGCTATTGCTAGGGCTGCATGTGAAATAAAATACTTCAAAATTTTCCCTGGATAAGCATTTAGAAACTGTCCCTCAGCTTTTGCAAGAGTTTCTGCATCCTTCCTGTATACATTTCTAGGTTGGTGTTGAACAGTTACAGTTTTAGAGCCTCATTCCTAACACTTGAGAGTTTCCTGCTCAGCCCATAGTTCATACTCCTAATGGGATTTCCCCACCCTAATTACATTGCCTGAAGTTATTTTTCTTTCCTTTAGGTCATATATTCATGGTTTCCTCTCCAAAATTAATTCTAATTCATCACAGCTACTGGCATCATTGTTCAGCAATTGGTTTGGCTTTTTTTCCTGTTGGACAAGCTGCAGGAACAGTTGTCTTTGAATCATATTTATTAAAATTGTATAATGGAAATAATTTGCATTCCTGTTATGTCTTTCATTGAACTGATCCAGCAACAGACCCTCTAGTAACCGGTGAATTCTTTAAACACTCCTTAAGGTAATGTGGATTTGCAGAAACCCCTTGCCTGAGACAAAGGAAGTCAAGGATCTGGCAAAACCAATAATTTTCAACCAAAAAGCTGTAAGAAAACTTAGTTCTGTAACCTACTCAATTCATTCAAAGTAATGCAAAGGGGAATTCTGTGGGCTGTCATTTATAATTTGGTTTCTTTTCCAGAATACCCAAACGTGTCAACTGAACAGAAGTAGATGTGCCATAGAGAGGCTGACAGGATTTGCATTTGTCCTGGAATATAGTATCAGAGCTAAAAAGCCTAATTAAAAAAAAATCTAATCTAAAAAAGCCTAATTAAAAAAATTTAAAAAAAAATGCCACGCTTCTAGCACAGTAATCCTATTAGATTGCTTAGACCTAATTAGGACAGCAAATGGAGGATAAAGGTCAAAATATTCTTGCACTCAGTTTAGGACAATGTACCCAGCTTGAGATATACGTTCTTTTTCCTGTTTATATTGTCCACTTACTTATTTCYTTTCATCCTGGTTACAGCTGGGTTGATTTTCTTCTTAGTAGCTGCTGCAGTGCTGTGGTTTGGATTTAGCTCRAGAAGATTGTTGATAACACAACGATGTTCTGGTTGTTGCTAAGTAGCACCTACCCTGAGTCTTGTCCAGTGTGTGGTGCTCTGTCAGTGAGGAAGCACAGGAGGGAGGGAAGCTGGCAGGGAGCATGGCCCAGAYTGGCCAAAGGGATATTCCATACCAWAGAGCATCATTCCCATATGTAAACTGGGAAGTGCTGGTTGCTGCTCAGGGAGGGGCTGAGCATTGGTCAGTGTGTGGKGAGCAATTGTATCRYGCATCATTGTTTTTCTTCAGTTTTATTCTTCTCTCTTTTTGTCATCTCCCTTTTCCTTACAATGATTATGGTTATATTTTACTTTATTTCCCTCTCATTTCAAACACTGTGCATTTAAATGTGTTCTAGCCATTTACTGGTTATTCTGGACAACAAAGAACAAATGAATAAAAGCTTTAACAACCAGAATCTATTGATCTGGTCAAGATGCAAGAGAATTCAAATGGAGAAAGCAATCCTGAAATTCATTCATTATTTGGCTCCATGAAGCTTTAAAATGAAATTTGATCACCATAAAAGAGCATAAACTCAGAAAGGATACATTATCCATAAAGATGTTACTGTCAACGACAATTTAATTAGATCTCTCTGAATCTCTCAATCATCTTCCARTGATCTGCCATTGAACTAATAAGTTTAAAATGAACTCTGCTCCTTAAAAAAGTTGYAAAAGCAAAAGCTTTAAGAGAGACATAAACAAACAAACAATTTTTTCATTTCCTAAAATCCTTTCCCAAAACCTATTTACTCTGAGCAAGTTGTTACTGGGGTTAAACTTTGCTGAAATTATTCACTGTACCACCACTTAGGTTTCAGAGGAGTGGTAATACGGCAGCATTTATGGCAGCAAGAGCTGAGACACTGAAACCATTGCAGAGAAAGTGTTTACAACTTGTACAGCAGGAAAACTTTTTTATGCATAAACAATAAAAATTCCCAAGTGGTATAAAAMATTGTTATTGAAGAAAATGCCAGATCTGTTACCAATAAAGTGTAGAGTACTRAAAATAAACAGCTGTTGTTGGAGATTCACAATATCTTGAAAGTTAATGATCAAGAACTGAATAATTTATATATTAATACAGAATATTTAATATTAATTGGCAATTATTTGGCATGTAGAAAATAAATTATGGCTGTATGATAGATTGATTAAATAAAATAATTACATATTTAAATAATAGATTATAAATTAAATAATTATATAACAATCAATTAATTAATAAAGGGTTTAAAACAAAGACCTGAATAATGAAATCCAGTAAGTTGTGAATTCAACAGGTATTAAAAAGCTGCATTTGACTTTCACTCCCATTTCTTTAGAGAGACACTAAAATTTAGCTACAACTGATAGATTCCTTATTTTTGTTTCGAGAGGCCTCTAAAGTAAGCTGCAGTCAGGTGCTGAGATTWATTTTGTGGGCAGACACACAACAGTATGGCTTTTTGTGGTTTACAGCAATCCAACAGTACCAAACTTATCAAGATTAATGCAGCCATCTAAAGCTATTCGTCCAGGCTCTTTTATGACATCTGAAACAGCTTAATAAGCCAGATTTTAAAAAGGAAATGAGAGATGTTGCAACAGATAAAAAGAATCCATTAGCATCTTGGTTCAATTTCTGCCTYGAATTTGACACTTAATTGCCTGCTCATTCCAAAGGGACATCTTAATTCTAAAGAATAACGTGCACTAAATCACTCCTATTTACACAAGTGTTTGTTGAAAGAATATTCATTCAAGACCAGCTAGTTTTTCCTTCTTTCTGCTCCTCAGCAACATTAATTCCCCAGATAACACTGAATTTACCTATTGAATAAAAACTACCAGAAGCCTCTTATGTTGCTGTTCTTTTATCCYCAAAGTGAAGAAAAAAAGAGACAAATTGAGTCATATATACCACAGAGTGAACAAGGACATGGCAGAAAATTTGGCAAGCTACCTCATTATAGCAGCTCTGTGCCAACTGAATGTGTTGTATTCTGAGGTGATTTGAGGTTGCTTATCTTGAATTGATTAAGTATCTTATTMATATTTTAAGTAATCTTTCAACCTTCACACTAATGTTTTGCTCTGCTAAAAAAAAAGGATAAAATATCTTCAAAATAAGTCATCTGCTGTGGTTTAGATGAGGGGATACAAGGAACTGGATATTTTTGTGAGGTGCCTGGGGATGCAACTTGTTGGCAACTATTAAAAAAAGTAAAAGAAAATATGAGTGTCATTTAAAGAGCAAAATGTTGCAGTACTCAAAACAAATCACAATGTCAAAAATGTCTATCCTGTCTTTTGTCCAATAGAGCATTTTAAAACATGCTCTCTAAGTTCAGAAATGTCATCTGAAGAACTAAAAAGTAAACTGTCATTGCAACTGACTAAAATATTCCAGAAGGGAAAAAAATCCTGCACTCTAAACCCCTGATGTAATAAAACACAACATTGTATTAGAGCCAGAATCCTCCTGGTTTGAGGTAAATACCATACACCTACACTCCTATYAAAAAAATTAGGTCCTTTCAGAAACAAAAGTTAACTTGCTATGTCTTGCAGTTGGTTTTATCTTCTATTGCTACTACAGTATTGAATTATTTCATTAAGACAAATCAGCAAGTTTTAGCMCTGAAAGGAACACACCTGCCCACTTCAGCAAGTGTAGTGACTCAAAAAAGCAGTGGCACTGAACTTGCTACATTAAAGAATATTACACCAATTYTCTCAAATCCTAGTT
Organism: Cardinalis cardinalis; assembly: GCA_014549065.1. Lineage (NCBI taxonomy): Eukaryota > Metazoa > Chordata > Aves > Passeriformes > Cardinalidae > Cardinalis > Cardinalis cardinalis. The sequence continues at coordinate 2,163,168 of JACDOX010000054.1, forward strand.
GCAAAGAGAAAAATAAGAAGACTAAGGAGAAACAYGAGAAGTAGAAGAAAATTGCCTTGGGTCAGAAAGAGGTGGCAGCAGAAGACACTTTGTTAGTTTGTGAGATTTAAGCCACTTTTTAGAAGCTTCCCTTGTTTCCCTTTCCTGCACAGAAAGGGAAGACACATCACATGCAGGAAAACAAGCAGAAATGTAAGGGGTGTTTGGTGAAAAAAATTGCATAAATGATGAATTTTTACCTGCAAATATAATCCCAAACTTTAATAAACTGTAAGGTAGGGCCTTGGTTTCTAAAAAAGCCTCAAAAGGATATGATGAGAGGGAGTTCTCTAGTTTCAGTACTCATAGTTTCAATTAATCCCTAACTGCTTGGGAAAAAAGTCCTTTGTAATTAAAGTGGAGCTATTAAAGAAATGGAATGTCTTCATAATAACAAACTCRTTTTGACTGACTTGCAACAGTCATTGACCCCCCCAAAGAGGTGTTTAGTCCTCTGTTCACCATGACTCAATTGCAGACGAGTCCACAGCCTGCTTAGCACACAGGATATCATRAGGGTCATCATGGAATATCTCCACATTCTTTTTGAGTCTAACCACAACARCATGTCAATATGATGTTTAAAGCAGRRCTGYAAATAAGYCYAATCCTRAGCAGGAAGAAARTTATTTTAAAATATTTGGTCACCTGAAAAACAAACTTTCTGGTTTCGGTAATTTATGTGTTTGAGGCAATTTGTTCTTCTCAAAGTTACCAGAAAAATATTTTCATACTGCTAGCCAAAATTACCAACTATTTTACCCTGAACATACAGAAGACAGAGGGGTATAACAGAGTTTGTAGATGTGAGCTTGATGCCAGTAATTCCTAATTTAGGAGTACTTTGAAATCAAATAATTTTAAAATTGTTTTTTTACTTTAATTTTTGTATATTTAAATTTTCTATGTGTATATAAAGTTGCTGAAGTTTCCAGCATTGCCAAAACCCAGCTTCTCCTTAGTAACTATGTCAATACTGTCTAAGCTTGTAAATACAACAAATAAACTCTGAAGGGAATGCAGACAGATTTCCCATTAGAGATGACAAGAGTCACAAGGTATTTCAAAAAGCCAAAGTAAACAAAGAGTCAATAAAAAAATAATTCTAGATACTTATTTCCAGATCTCAGCTTAATAAGTATGTTTGATGATGGACACAGAAAAGTTACACTGTCATATCACCACGTGCAACAGAACAATAGAAACCCCAGTACTCAAGACAGTCCAAATGTATTTCCTGCCTTGCACTAAATTGGTTTTTGCACTGCTAACTGCAGAATTCCACTTAGAGTAAGGAAAATAATCTCACATCCTACATTTCAACAAAATCTCATTGTCTTCCCCTTCCCTACSCAGCCATCTCAGGCCACATAGACACTGGATTCAAACTACCTACAAAAGAAAGTAATCTGGTGCCATAACAAATTATGGCACTCACATGTTTTCTGTCTGGACTTAATTAGGGAGAGCATGTTATTAGTGCTCTCAAAAGCCTGCTGCTATCCCTGAAGTCCTCTTCTCTTACACTACATCTGGGACTGTACTACTTTGTCCTTCTCCAGAGTAAATGGTACTCTGATAAAACCAATCCCATTTTCTCTGATGGAGAAAAATCCTGACATGTATCATTCATGGATGAGAAACTCCCTCAGTGGACTGACCTATCTCCATCTGCTTCAAGTTAGAGAGCAGTCTGGGTCAGCTCCTGTGTGTCCAAAAAGTCCACATCCATCTCAGTGGATCTCAGCCTGAGATGCCAGAAGGAGCAGCCTGAATATTTGCCCTTCAATTACCTTCACAGACTTCCCCCCTTTTGAGAGATGGGACATGTGCAAATCTGTGCTCATGTTTACATATGCACACATGCAGCCAAACACTATTGCCCAGTCAAGGGCTATTGCTAGGAATTCTTAAAAAAAGGTAAATATGCAAGTCCTATAAAAATCTCTGAAYGGAGGTAAGGATTTCCAGTGAGTCCAGAAGATGGGCTAACTGCAGATACAAGCTGAAAAACAAAGAACCAGGTCTGTGCAGGCTCCCTATTAAATGTTATCCTATAAATCCTACTTTCTAAACAAACATTTATACAGTTTCAAGCCATACCATTGCAGAAAAAAAGTCATCTTGTCCTTAAAGACAGCTAGTAAGTAATCTTTTTGCAATGACACCCTTTTTCCCAGCAGTTTGTGAAAATAAAATATGAGTGATTCAAGCCCTAACACTTACAGGCACCAATGGCTTAATTATTTAACAGTTCCTGGACTGCTGATATTTCCAGATTCTGGACTTGGTTACAGGCTCAGAGCTAGGGAATTGTGTTAGTGAAAACAGATTATTAAATAATGAAATACAGGCTTTGAAAAGCCTCTGAGATGTTTACCTTTAGGAATAAGACCAACATTAAGAGATTTCTAATAAAATATTGAATGAATTAAGGGACTTCCTTTTTCTGTATGCAGAGGTTCCATTTAAATCCCCTTACTGCATAGCAGCCTTAGGCAACACAACCTGACTTGACATTCTGTTGCCTTGAAAAGGATGAAGAAGCCAGGTTTTTCCACATGAAAGGCAGGCAGGACTCTTCCTTCTACTCTTTAGTTGTTCTCCAGGCTCCCTAGTTGAGAAGGGCTGTAGAGATAAAACTAAAAACCCTGGAAAGACTTTGCCTGACTTTCACTGTATTTTCAGTGTATGTGTGTTTATTTTCTGGCATTGAAGTTACAGCAAAGCTAACTTGTTTGGGAAGCTAATAACTGAGGCAGCCCTAAATCATGTCAAGCCACATCACTCTTTCTAAGAGAGCCTGGTCATCAGTGAGCATGAAAAAAAGACTAAAGGACTGCAGGGTCACTTGCCTTGTTTGGTGAAAGTGAAAAAATAAAAATAAAAATAAAAAAAAGAAAATAAAAGGATACTACTCCAAGTCTCTAAAAGTTGGTTTTGARAGGTAAAAAAGAACTAACAGGACTTTTGAAAATATATTCCTACAATTTTCCCCCTTCGAAACATTAACCTTTAAAAAACTCTTCAATATAAGAACTACAACCTCACTTTGTATCACTTTGCCTGAGACCTGATGACCCTTTAGCAGTGCKGCAAAGGTCACTGATTCTTTCATCATAGTCACATTTGTTTATAAAAAGTTTTATTTATAAATCTTAAAAATCATTTATGGTATAAACACCATCAAATACAGCTTTAAACATCTCAGTTGCAGYTACACATGCAGTTCTCTCCCTGCACCACTCTTGTTGAACACTGGCAGCCTGATCCTGTCACTGCAGCTTCTCGTGCCACACGAAGGACTTGACTGGCACAGCCTGTGATAAGGTTTATATAAAAGGGTGCACRCACTCTCCCAGGTGCAGGATGTCAAACACCAGCTCTGGTTCCCACCTCCCCCCAAACTCCGGAGGAATGAGCTCAGTTTGGCTGGGAAACGGCCTCAGTGATAATGGCTGTGACAGGAGTGACACTGCAGCAATCTTCGGTGTCACCGACACAAATGATGGCTGTCCCATGGTAACACCAACTATTGTGACACTCAAAAACAGCAAGTGCAAAACAATTTGGGTATCTGCAGATAGGTGAGGGGCTCTTCTCTTCACATGTCTCCTGCTTGAAAGAATTTGATCTTACTGGGAATGGCTGCAAAGGGGTCTGTGACCTCTCCAGAATGATTTGRCTGCAGAGGATATGGGAAGCACTACTGGGATAGAGACCCACTCTCCATCCCCTCCTGCACTGCCAGGTCCTGCAGCTCTGCACAGGCTCATTGGCTCACCATTTGGGATCTGCTTACCTTGGATGAAATATTCTGGCATTTTATGGGGGAAAAGATAAAGAGATGATATTTGACACTGAAGAAATGAGTATATTCTTCCTGCCTGTTCCTCTCCCATGCTGATGTGGAARGGCCTGCCCTGCTTCCAGGGAAGAATAAGAGACAGAGAAATAGGAAACAGCAGAATTGAACTGGCCACTCCAGGGTGTCTTTAAGACTCTGCACAGTCTTGTAACTTGTGCTGAAAGAACTAACACAAAACCAGAGACTGCAGACATTCTGGTGCTGTTATTTTTTTGCCGCATTGGTTTTAAGCTGGTGTTTAGAGAGCAAAGAAAGTGTTTACTGACCCCTAAAACGCAAAAGCTTAGCAGAAAAACTCTTGGTGGAGTGCATAAATTGTACAAAATAGTTTAGTCTTCTCTTAAGCCACCTCAAAGGGAGCAGAGTAAAGGCATGACTGTTCAAAGTCAAAAGATGGATCCAAAAGGCTGCTCAACATAACTGCATTGACAGACTCACGTMATTTACTTGCAGGGAAATGAACTCCATGCTCTTAAACCTGACAGCCACATACTACTCAAAGGGAAGAAAAAAATTGGAAGAAATAACCTTTTCTTTCACCAAAAATGGCATAATTACAAACTTCTTCAGAATAGAGTATAAAGAACTGAAATCTAGAACAAAGTGACTTGATACCAAAAAGGGGTCAACTCTGCCAATTTTAGTCAGATCTAGCAGGTCATCCCATCACAGATGTCAAAAAGTAAAGCATACTAGTTGAGAACAGCAAAGTTAACCAAATTAGCCATTTGTCAATATCACAAAATTAYATTAAGCTGTAAAACCACATTTCCCCAGAGTTTTTATAGATTATTTTCAACATTAGGTGTTGTTGCAAACTACAAGAATAAAATAATTGCACAGTTCTACCAYCTCTCCCTACACAATACGTARYCRTATTTAACTGCAAGCATTGTTAGAAATCTTATTTATTAAATAAAAAAGAAAAATAATAAACTATAACTTTCTCTTCCACTAGGCTGAAATTCTGACAACATTTACAGACAAAAGAACAAAGAAAGCCCTTCCTTACAGACTGATGTATTACAGTGCATAAGGTGGGGCAGCCTACCCAAAAGAAAAAAAGCTTTCAATTCTGGTGATGACGAGAATTCACCTGTATCTTTAAGCCTTTGATTTCACCACACACCACATATGACATCCATAAAAACGTAAAAAACCCTACTGAGTTTCATGTAGCCAAGTATTCTGTTTCTCCTTGAGAGAAGGATCTTCTGTAGAATCCTCCTGCCTAATTCTTTCAGTATTTCCTTATGGACCTCCAGTCTATGGTTCTGTCTAATTTTTTTCTTTTTCATCTGTTGGTATTGTCTTCTTCCACAGTTTCCTGTGTGGCAGCACATATCAGAARTTTACTTTGCACACTGTATAGTTATGAAACCAGAAGATGACTGATWTAAAGCCAAAGAAATTTTGCTATTAATTCAGGGTTTGGTCAATAATGGGTTGCACTTGAACTATCTTTTTCATAGCTTTGTAAAAATCAATTTCATGTCTCTCAGCCTTCTTGTCATACACGAGAGTCCCAGACTCATCAGTCTCTCCTTGCGTGATGGTACAGCCCTAACCCTTTTGCCAATCATTTTGCTATTTGCAGGGGCTGCCTTACAACAATAACACCCACATCTGGTCTTTGCTTTTCTTTCCTAAACACTTAAATCACATTAGCAAAGACTCTGTTATACTGCAGCACTGGTTGTTCTTATTCCAGGGCATAGACAGGCATGACCCACATGGTTTTGATCTAAGTCCTGATGCAGAAGGTGCCTCAGGAAGGGTCCAGGCACAGGTCTTCMATCTGGCCCAGCACTTCTGCACAGACAAAAAATATAACACTCCTGCATAATTTCTGCCATGAGGAGCTTAAATGCACCTTAAAACACTTTTACCCACTACATTGAGGCTTAATACCTCTCTTCCTTGTGATGACCCCATCTGTCACAGCCCAGAAGTTCAAGGTTGTCMCTACAGGCTGCAACTCCCTCTGTCCCTTATGAAGCCACACTGAATTTGACACTGGCTGAGTAGTAACTCTGAATTGCTTCCCCARGAGAATGCATTAGTTCTTCTTTCCACAAAAGGTCTCTAGCACATGGAGAAAAGAGCTAAAATAAAGTGTTCTTTGACAGAGTTTTCCTTTAAATATATCTCAACCTTGCCTACTATGGGGTGGGCAATTCCCCTCAACCCTGAGTGATCCTCATCTGCAATAGGGGACCATATCAAAAGGCCTGTATTCTTCACTATGATTAAAAGACAGATAAGTAGCAGAAGCTCTAGGGAGTCACTGCAAAGGAGGATAGCTCTATTTCATAGTAAAACAAAGGAAAGCCATAAAAGACACTAAGGAAAAAATCAGACCCATTAGGGTCTAGATATACACTCAACAAAACTTTGAAATTCAAGACTTGTCAGACTAGTCAGCTTTCATTTTTATGGACATCTTGGTCATGTCTTTTTCTGAATCTATAATCTTCTTTTGTTTTCCCTGTAAGAAGTCATTCCCAATACTTGTTCCTGTACAGTTGCTACTCCCATGACATATTCCCTGTCAGAGTTTGTCTCTGTACTCATCACCTCAGCTGGGATGTAGATTTTTCGGCACAGAATGTGTGACTTACACAAGAGTCATTAATTCTTGATACATCTGCAAAGCTCTTGATCTTAGTCTTAGTCCTTAAAGCAAACTCTTAAAAAAGGAAAAGACAGGTTGCAACATTAACTCATCTTTTTGTCTGCCAGAAACAAAGAAATCAATTGGCAAAATCCTGTACTACCTCTGCATGAGTGTATTTCCCAGGGCTACAAAAGGTGTAATTATTATGGCTAGAGAGTGTCAAGGGTWTTTAGGGTCCAGGGCAATTTATAATTGAATAATTTCCAAAAAAGGCAATGACCTTTCTTAATGTTAGACAATACTAATGCACCTAGGCTCCATTCCTCTGGAAAAGCAGTGGCATGTCATGGACAACTCTTTTGGATTATTTGTGCAATTACTTTTTRCAAATACATTCTTTGTTGCATTGTAAAGAAGTAAGGCATTGTCCAAAGAATAGATTGACATATGTTGATTTCCCATGCAGCTTTTACTAAGCTGCATGGGAAATATTTTACTAAGGTCTGTTTAAATTGAACTAAAAAGAAACTGTTAACCCTTCATAATTGTGAGTGCAGGTAAAAAAATGGCTTCCCACAGGCCAAATCAAATGAAATTTTAATTGTCCCTGTTTTCTSAGGATCTAGTCCAGTAGATTCCAGAAGCCCACAGGCAAGCTCTCAAGTACAAACACACACTACAGTGCCACCAGAGCAGCRCTCTGTCCATCTCATACACACCCCAGACAAAGGCAGAACATCCTGTGCCACCWCAGAGCAATTAGAATTGCTTTCGTTGTTCCTGTGCATCAATGACAGGGAAGAATCTCTCATGCATTTCCCAGGGAAATCCACACAGCCAAAGCATACCAGAAATCTTACCATACAGATATACAGAAAAAGCTCAGACTCTTTCCATTCAGATCCTGTTGCTGGGATAAAGAACAGCTCCAATTTAGCAACCCATGCATGTTTTTCTGAAGCTCTATTTCATTGGGTTTTTTTTATTTTGCTTTTTTTAATATATAAGGCCATTTCAAGGGCTCACACAATTTTTTTCTTGGTCAGCTTTTCTTCACCTGAAGGCATGATTTTCCCTCTTTTCCTTTGCATGTAATTACAATGTCATAAATACCACTGTGCCTCCTTGGATTAATTTAATGTACAAGAGGCACTGTTTCATACTTCACAGCATCTATCTCCAAGAAGTGCACATGCAGGAAATGACCTGCAAGTATAATAAACAGATGGCTTTATTCTTATTTTCTTTAATMATCTTGGCAGACTGTTCCTATGTCAGAATCACAGTTATACACAATGAACCTTTGAACAATAGTCCAGTGCATCCAGATGTGCCTGGTAGCTGGGCCAAGACATTCTAGTCCTTTTCAATATTTAGTTCAGGCTATTATTGACTGGTTGGTGGAAATTTTTGTCAAATATTTTCAGAGTTGAGTCTGTATTAAAATGGTTTGTCTAGTGTGACCAGATGGTAAACAGGAGAGATGAGAAAACCAGCCCTTAATTTTGCACGCTGCTTCCAGACATTCATGTACACAGATGAGACTCCCCTTGGGCATTCTCTGAGCTGAACAGTCCCAGCTGCCACATGAGAGTCCCTCAATCATCTTAGTGGCCCATTGCTGGGCTCTCTTCAGTAATTCCATGTCTTTCTCATGCTGGAGAGGTGCACACCGCACTCCCAGGGTGGCCTCAAAGGTGCTGAGTAGAGAGCAAGCATCACCACACCCCTCTTACGGCAGCCCACCAAGAAAACCACAAAGTGCACTTCAAATACACCATCATGAAGATATGTAGGACACAAATCTTGTGACGAAAATAAGCAGGTTTTGCTCTTTGTGATAAAAGTCTGCTGCCAACCTAAGTAGCCTCCATCTGATTTCCAGCTGACAGCAGATGCAGAGGCAGACTGTGACAGTTGTAAAGGACAGGTGGGTACCAAGGACAATCCACACAGAATCTGCCCAGGGACAAGTGCAGGGGACACTCATTCTACTGCAGCATCAGGGAGGAATTGTCCCCTCCAGCACCCTCAAAGAGAAAAATATGGTTGCACAGTGGGAAAGAACAAGAGTATCTTGAAAGTTGGTAGTCTATTATTCCCTGAAGTGGGGTAGCTTTGGGCAGCTTTTTACAATACAGTGAAATAAAGTTTTTTCCTGCTTAAGGTGAAATTTGCCCCTAAGCTACCCAGGGGCTAATGTAGCACAGCACTGGCCTGAATCCAGACTATAAATAACTTGCCTTAGTCTGTATCTTAAAACTTTCTTAACCATTACCTTCCAAAAGAAAATAAGCTTAATTCACCTTGAAACATCCACCTTCTATTGTCCTAATCACTCAACAACATTATCACCTAAAAAAACCCATTACTTCGAAAGCAGATACAAAAAAATAAAAACTTGCATCTTTTGAATATATGAGATTTTTCCCTCTAATTTTAAAACTGTTTTTATTTTCAAATATTGGAAGGCTTTTATTTTCATTTTTCTAGTAATCTTCTAGGGAAGTAGTAAATAAAAACTGTAGGTTTGTTAGTAGACATCTCTTCCATAAATAAACCTTGCTTCCTGCTATTTCTTGTGTTTGATTATCTAGAAATAATTGCTCTCAGACTTCCATGGTCCATTATGGCTCTCTGCTCCCAAGACCTCCCCTTGGTCTGAGTTACAAAGGGCAAGAAATTGGCTCTTACACTTTCTGACATGTGGCTGRGGAAATCTGCAGGGAAGACATGTAGTGCTGAAGAGCACATTAATCAAAAGATAACAGCAAAATACAACTGTCCCTCTTTACAAGGACAACTGAACAATTCACAGTGCTCTTCAAACAGACTGGCTTCTTCTGCTTTTATCAAAGATGATAAACAGACTTCTTCATAAATATAAATGCARAGGGCCAAGCTCCACAACACAAGTTTAAATCAGGAGAGACTCCGTTCAAGTTGATGCAGCCAAGCTGGTAGATTGGCATGAAAACCAGCTAGCAAATCATCTGTAGGCAACAAACAAGAATTTTGACACAGACGCATTTTGTTCTCTAGAAACTGGCATGACTTCTCAAGGAATGCAAGCATGATTCAATACCAGCTACATATATAGTGCCAAATTACAATCAAGGCTTTTGGAACTGTTTAGAATAATGTGTCTACAGCAAATCCTACACAAAGAGCTTTACATGAACAACTCTTTTTGTCTTTCAACATTCTGGTTCCTGCAAGCATGAAGAAACCTTCATTTCCCTAGCCTTAGGGACTCCAGTCAGTATTACAGCTAGAACTTTTAAGAGCTACAAAGGAGTTTCCACAATGCATTTGAGATTTAACTACATCACTGATTTTAGTCTTTCAAACAGCAAGCCCCACGGATTTTTTTTCATTTCCCTTTGATGCAAGTGTCTTCATCTCAGAAGACACCACTGCTGTTGTTCCAGTTAAACTATTTCTCATTGAACAAAGTCCAAGCAATGCAAAATACCACAGGAACACGAATTTTCAGAGAATAAAACTTTTAATGATAATACGAAGTGAAGTACTCCCACAACTGAATAAACCTCTTCAACTTCTGTTTGATGAGTCCAGCTGGCCCTGATCTTTTTCCTAACCTCTGCAGAATTTGAGTCTTACAAAGAAAGAAGATGGGGAACTGAAGAAGGGCAAGTTGTTTGTTTGCTATACCCATGATGTAAAAAATTATACAAACTGTACTCCCTTTTTTTTTCCCCTCATAGAAGGGCAACATTTATCTGGGAAGACAGTTCCCACAGAAATCAAGCTCTGTTTGCATGACCATTTCTCCCTGAATAGTCTGCCAGGAGGGAAGAGCAGYGTGGGATCAGCTGGAAACTATCAGAGATTCACCAGAGCAGATCWGCTCTGCCTCTTTTATTACCTTTCTTCAGCATATTTTTTTCCCCTTTTAGGGGTCCCACATATGAGAGACACAAATATTCATTTGTGTGATGCCCTCAGCCTAGACCACTAGCAGTTTTTAGCTACTTTGCTGCATTGTTTCTCTGAAACTGGCCTTTAATGAGCACAAAGATGGATTTACAGACAGTTGACAGAGGGCACAAAGTACTTTATACATGCATATGAACCAGCAGAAATATTCAAAATTCCTCTCAAAAATGACAAAAGGTCATGAAATCTATGTATTTTCTAACTTCTTGGCATCACTGATGATGATTATTTTTTATGACATACAGGTTTTAAACGCAACTATATTTGATATTTTTTACTGTATATTAGTAATGTTATAAACCTGTATGAACTTTATTCCCAGACTGGTGGACTTTAATGTTATAATCTTGCCAAGAAAAACATTTCACATCCACTGCAGTAAACAAGGGCTCTACAAATGTGGAAGAAAGTCATTTACCAGATGTTACTATTTGTCTTACAATCTGCCTTTGACTTCTGCTTATTTTCTCTTGACCTTCTAGGCTTCTCCCATACACACTTGGCACAGAAAAACAAATGTTAAACCTCTGAAAGCCAGTTGCTATTCAGCTATAAAGTTCCTTGAGACTCAGTACATAAACCTTTGTGGTGTGTCAAAAAGAGCTACTCTTACTCTACAACCAGCAAAAAAAGATCACTGTATCACATTTCTGCCTTGTTTTAAATTATGCCATGCACCTTCACACTTACAGCTTTTCCAAGGTTTGAAAAAGGATTGAACAAACAAGCCAAATAAAATCCCAGCTAAGAAACATGCAAGTTACCTCACTCAAAATCAGAAAAAAAGGAAAATTGGATATCTGTGTATACTCATGACAATGTATCATTGTTTACAAAGCAGTCTTGAATAACAACATCAGTAATTCAACAACTGAAGTCCATGTAGGTATTTCCATTTCAGACTTCTCAAAACATATCTCCCCTTGCCCCCTAAATAAACAGGAGTCTGCTGGTGGTCATAAAGCTGCCCAGCATTTGAAAGACACAGAGCCACTTACTGATAATACCTGGACAAGCATTCAGCAGAAATCCCTGCTTGGTAGCCAAACCTGAGGGCCACATGTGGATGATCACTGCTGTGATGTGTTTCACTGAACTTAGAACCTTCCTCTCACTTGTCATAGATGAAACTAAACATCACAGATGGAACTGTACTGCCACTGAAACTACTGAGCTTCTGGAACCACTGAGAACTCTCCAAATAAATAAAAACTAGAGTCCAGAGTAGTCTGAAAGCAGCTGTCATAAACAGAGGAAAGAAAGTACAAGCAAGTTATGAAAAATCACTTTTTTCCACACCATCATTTCAGACTTTCCTGAGCTCTGTTTTCACCAGCTGCATTTCAGCAGCTCCAGAGGAACATGGGGGATTATGCTGCTATTTAAGCTCTGCATGCAGAAGATGGGTTTAGCCACATACTTTTAGCACTTTTTCTTCTGWTATCACAGCACTTTCTTTTCTCTCAAAGGCCAACTAAAAATGTTTAATAGCATGGGAAAAGAGTTGAAATAGAAAGCAGGAAACATCTGAAGCCCCATACTTCTATGTACAACAGTACTGAGAGGACAATGCTGCAGTCCACAACAGTGGACCACTGGGTAATTGATCCAGAGTCGTGCTTGAGATGGTTGGGAGAAAATATTCCACCAAATTCTTGTTGTTAGTTGACCTAGGCTCTCCAGAGAAGATTTGCCACACACAAGTTGAGACATAGTCCTAGCCCTTCTGTTGCAACCAATCCTAAGAAAAAAAAGGAACTTTAAAAGGAATAAAAAATTCCAGAGACCGAAATCAGCCCAAGGAAAAAGCAGGACACAGCTGTACTAAAGGAACAGCCTAATTCAGCAGAAGTGCTCTGAACAGAACTGTAACCATGGGGTCAGCCCCAGAACAAAGCAACAGACACAGATTCACATGTGTTGCACTCAAGAAGAACAAACCACCATCAGAAGGAAAAACATCTTGGTTGAAACCACTACAGTGAGTCAGCTGGGGCTGGGAATGATCCCAGGGAAAATTTAAGGTGGGCATCTGAGGCTGTGTATAACACAATACATGAGGGTGCTTRATGCACAGCACAGATTCCAGAGTGCTCCTCCACTATGGTGGAAATTTTGTTCCTGCACAAATGTGTACATTTTTACCTCAGTGCCATGGGCATGCCTGTGATGACTACTTCTCTTCAGAAGTTATGAGAAAGATCAAAGACATTTCAACCTCAGATGACCTGGCATAAAAAATTAAATTTCACATTCCCTAGGAAGATATTGGAAAGGAGATGAATATTACTAATCCAGGTAGGATGAAAAACAGAGATATGGCCAAAATTAAGACAAATAGTTCAGTTTCAACTCTGCTGAATACATGAATCAATATTAAGTCCTTGGATTTGAATTTTTCATTCACTGAAAGATCTTACACAATTGGTAGTTCACTCCAGAAGCAATCTGTTAGGGCAAGCGAGTATTCTAAAATATTGCAACAATTTAATCACACCAGTCCTGTTCAGTCTGACAACCTGAAAAGTCACTATATAGCTTATCAATCATCATTATTATCGTATTATAATATCTTAAATACAAATACTTAAAATGGAAGAATTTGATATATATCACAAAACCAAGTAACCGTTAGAATTTATATTGAAMATACCTTTGAATTAAGTGCACTTCCTTTTCTATCAATAACTTCAGATATACATTGATGTAAAAATAGGTCTAATCTAAATAATCAAAGAAAACCAGAAAAAACACATGGAAATATCCAAGGTAATAGTGGTTCCTTGAGATATCGCTAAAAAGTCACCATTAATTTTACACATGCACACACATACTTTTATTCCACTTTAATTCTTTAAAATTCTGTCTTCTGTGATCTTATTATGAAGCAACAAACAACACATGTACATTTTGCAATAATACAGAGTTGTAATMATATCAGAGACAAATGCTACCAGAGAGGAAAATGCATAGTTATCATATGACTCCCAGAAACTACAAACAAACAAAAACAAAACAAATTCACTGATAAAACAAAAAGGAAGCTGGACAATTTGTATATTTTTTTGCTGCAGTAGCCTGGGAAAAGATTCTGGATGTGTGCACATGAGTAACTTGAATGTCTGTGTCACACGGACAGAAGCATTAGCAAAATCCTCCTTGGTTATTTCTGCTGTTGAACTCTCTGCTTGCACAGCATCTCCACAAGCAGCTYGCAAATAATAAGTTGCCTATGGGGGAAAGAGTGGCAAGAGACAAACCAGAAATAGAGGAAAGTCATGTGTAGAGTGACGGCCCAATAAATGCTTTCTTTAGCATCTTGGAAAAACCAATTTAGAAAACTTCAAGAATTGTTTTGTAGAAATTGAGTTGTTTAGAAATATTTTGATGAACACAGATTAAGAAATTCAGAAAGGCACCTTCACTTTAGTGTCACCTCAGCAACTGCTTGTCAGTGGGATTTGATWGTAACTTGTTTCAGTATTTCAGCCTTGGAGAACCAATAACAACATGTTAAAACACAATCAGAAACACCTATTTAGTCTTTGACATCGACCTAGTCATCAGTACCTCATTCTCACTAAGCCTTCRTAAGTATTTGGTACATACAGAAATRATCTTTGATGGAAAAATCCTGAAAGTATAGTTGCTTAATTTCAAGAATAAATGTAGGTGGTTATCAGAACATTTTAAAACTACTTAAAAGGGAAAGCCCAGCTGTCTGTGTGAGACATCTAAAACCTATTAACTACACTTGTGTAATATGCTCTAGCATTGATTGAGTAGTTGGAGCAGCTGCTGCTATCCTTTCTGCATTGCATTTTCCTCACAGTTAAGCTTCAAAACCACACATTTTACAACATTTGAGCTTTGCTTAATAAAAGTCATCCTATCTCACCACCAGTCTGGGTAACAAAGTCAATTTTAGGTACTTTGTTTTACTCTTKCTCCCATTGAAAAGCTCCATAACTGCAATGGAAGATTGTTTTTGCATAATATTTTGCATAAATTCTGTTTAAAAAAGCTAGCAGTCAAAAATATCCAAGTGGCTCGTAMCCAAAACCAAATGAATTTGCACAGCAGATAAGAACAAACAAACATCAGAAGAAAAGTGTGAAGTCCTTGTTGCTTCTGTCTTATAAACAGGCTGATGTTTTTCTCTGTCAAGTTCACTGCTGCTTTGTGGAGCACAGTTCAGAGCATTTTGGTCATACAGTGGCAAACATCACAATTCACACATCAAGTTCTGCCAAAAGGCAGGAAGGAGGAGGGGAAGGCAGGGAGACAAATCTGCTCATTAAAGAAGAAAAAAATCAAAACAGCAAGGGAGAATCTTGTTTTCAAAGAGTCATGGAAAAACACTGAGATCCCAAGCAGTTCAGTAAAGTCATTTGCTTTAAAGGCAGCAATTTATTTTAAAAGMGACTACAAGAAACAAGTGAAAACAGCAAGAATGACCTGGGTAAGTGGAACAAATGTTCTGCAATTGCCTCTCAAACAGACCTCTCTGCAGATGAATATGAGGGACYTTTTCTTGCTGTTCCAGCTAACTTCCCACTTGGCTCCCAACAAAATCATGGGCAAAAAGCATGGTTATGGTACTCAAAAGGGGCTAGAAAAATAGCTGTAGTGCAGTTATGTCTAATTTTTTTTATGCAATTCCMCATGAGCAGGGTATGCTCCTGCTTGAAATCCAAGTCCTACTCAAACTTTCTTCTGCAAAGCCTTTGCTATTGAGTGCTGCCTAAAAATCAAAGTGAATCAGAGGCAGAACACAGATCTAGGACAGTTGGGTARTTGTGTAATTGGAGAGGAAGCAGCTTCAGCCTCTTTTGGGAGCAAMAAAGGAAGCTCAGCTTGGTGTTAATGTAGCCATTTGTATTTAGAAGACAGAACAACCTAAGAACAATATGGCACACACTTAAGGGGCTCAAAATACCAGAGGTTGCTGTCAAAGTAGAGCTGCAACGAGAAATCCTCACTGAACAGGCACATTTCCAGCTGGGACCCAGCTGGGCTCTACACAGCCTTGTGCCAGTGTGCTTCCAACACCATTGTGCAGTCCTGTTCTTAACCCACTTTGGAAGTGACTCTGAGCATGTCAGAGTTCCCAGCCTGCGCACCAGGCAGTGTGCAGGAAGAAATGCCAGATATGCTGGCATAAGGATATGGCCACAACTCACACWCATACCCAAATTTTTGCATTCCCCAGCACATACAAAAGGCACAAAWTCATATCATCATTGCTTGGTGCTGTGCTGTTAGCCTCTCAGTCCTTTTGCTGATCAGGGAGAGACAAAATGATTATTTAGTTCCATGATTCCAGGAAGAATAGAAGAATGGTAAAAAGAACAGTTTGCTGATTCGGRTTTCTCAGGATTGCTTAGTACTTTGGATGCTGCAAGCAGCACGTGGCTTTTTTGAAGTTRTGTGTTAAGTCAGATATCTAAGGGGAAAAAAGGGACAAATATACAAAATTAAATGTTTTCCAGGAAAACCATGACAGTGGATAGGACTAGAAAGTTTAGAGGGTAATAGGCAGCCATGAAGCTTCTGCTGTGCTGGAGGATTCCAAAAGGACAAAGGTAATCAATGGATACCTGTAGAAGGGAATCCAGAACATCATCAGGGAGCAATTATGGCCCAATATTTGGCAGAGGTTTCATGCCAACACAATATCACGTTCACATCTCACGTCTAGGCTCTAAGGAGGTTCCAAATAACACAAATACAACTTTGAACAGGGGAATAGGAGTAACTACTAATCTAGTCTAATCAAAATGAATTAAAGGAGCAACTTAGTCCATCCTGGGAGTACTGGCCRGGAAGTAGAAATATGCTAGAAAGTATTTCAACATCAAAGCTCTAAGGAGMTACTATGAATAGGACTCAAAAAGGACAATTTTCAAGGAAAAAATAAAACATGTTTTCCTTGGCTGGTTGTTTCCTAACAGTTCAGACCGGCTTCTCTTAGAATAACCTGAGCGTTTTGAAATCAAATTTAATAGTTTTCTGAAAGACACTCCATTTGAACATGGAATTAGTTTCTATTAACCTGGTTCACTCAGAAATGTGAAAAGTACCAGAACATAAACTCCTTCTAAACATAAGGCAGAAGAAGAGTTTAACATCCTGGATACCGGGAAATTTTCCCTTCTMAAAAATGATCACTATCTCTCAGCAGATGTGGCCAGACCTCAGCACTGGCAGCTGGACACCATTTCTGCATCAGACAAGGAAAACAGTAAACAGAAAATCTCTTCCCTTTCCACATTGATTTCAAGACAATGTCAAGTAATGGGTGTCACTGAATATTTTCAGAATGTAGCTGCAATACTGTTGGTCCAGTAKGTAACTGTGTTTAAATAAAGTTTGGGAAAAAAAGTCTTAAAAGAYGCATCTGAAAATTCTCAGAGCAGCTCTGACTGTGCTCTTCTGCATGACCCAGTAGATCCAGAACTGACTATATGCTACTCCTAGGCTATTCTTAAATTGCCAAGAGTAGTCCTTGCCAAAAATTCACCCTTATTTCAAAATCTAGGGGAATTTAAAGGACAGGATTWGATTTAGATGCAACACAACAGCCCAAACTGAGTTGGGAAGAGCACAGAACCAGAAAAGCTGACTGGTACTCAGAGAGCYGTGTTACAGGACAGCCTGTTCCACTGTGCAGGGCAGCTCTGGCAACACAAAGTGCTTCTACCATCACTTCCCTTCCCCTCCAAAAAGAATTTATTTTWAAACAAAAGCCAGTTTAAGTGGGATGTTTCAAGGTATCATGCCCATAAATCCATTATTTTCACAGCTTAAGATGGGAATGACACTACGAATGCAAGTCAGGGCCTTTCCTACCTTGCTCTGTATTGTGTGATAGGAAAAATTTCCCTCTGGAGGGAAGGGGGAAGGGACTCCTACTCATATCAAAATATGCTCATAAATCAGAGGCTCAGATGGTTTTACTATTTTAAAAACAGYCAAAGATTAAACAAGTGATAATAGCCACTAAGCACAACAGTTTGGGATTTGCTACAGTGTCACTTTAGAAAATTATCTTTTCCAGGCTTGACTTAACAAACATGCAAAGCAAAAGATAACAGGACTGAAGTTAACTGTTCTTTTGCAGTTATAAAACTTAAAGGAAGGTTAAGGAAAGGGTTGACACAGAGAAAAGATATCCCACAGGCAGAAAGAGACACAAGGAGAATGGCTGTCAGGTACAGGGCCTGGGCTGAGCAGCTGCTCTTGTGCCAAGAAGGGAGCTGGAGCCYGGCCAGAGCTGCAGGCCACCACAATGGCAAGGGACAGGGACTCTGAGGTGGCAGACCTGAGGCTAAAGTTAAATGAGCTTGCCCAAAGTTGTGTGGAAGGCTGCCTCTGTAAGAGCAAATGGTTTTCAGTCTTCTGGAAGCAATAGAACTTTTTGATCTTTGAGATCAAATCAGACCACATTAGTGAAGGGCCACTGAAGCAGCTCATTAGAGCCACYGGCTGCGCTTCTCTTGAGCAGCAATGCAAGTGCCTGTTTTGCAAGCTGGTGCGACCATTTCAAAGGAACAGAGTGACAAAGTAGACTTTAGAAAGAGGGACAATATATTTTTATAAATTTTGAAATCCAAATGCCTTACAGACAGATTATTTTGCTTGTCTGGCTAATTTTCAGTAGGAACTTCCAGGGTTTCTCTGCATTTTCTGACAACTCTCACAAAACATTCTTCCCTTTTTCCTTTTCCAAGAAGCTTTTATTACAATAAGGGTGTGGAAAATAATAGTTAAACATAATTTCTCTTAAAGAGCCCTTAAGTCTCTACCTGCAGCACTATTTGCAGCAGTTGCTCTCATACTCCAAATCTAAGATTAAATATTTTGATGACTTACAAATGAATACAGCACGTACCAGTTAAAGTTGATTTTCCTAYTGGGCACTTGGCCAACCTCTAGGAAAGAAGTCATGGGTTCCCACTAAAGTACAGAGCATCTCCTGAGATTAGAGGTATCCATCATGAGCTCATATGGATTTCATGTTCCAGTTCTCAGAAAAGCATTTTGYTTTTCTTTCTCATTGTACTKATTTGCAAATAAGACCATGAGATTYTGTTCTGATGTAGTGAATGAGTAGACAATCTATCTTGAATTTAAAAGAAACATGGTGCTTCAACAAACCCCCCCTCCCCGTATTTAAGTTCCTTTCTGAAGTACAGGAAAAGGAAAAAAGACAAGAGAATGAAGAACTAAAGAAGAGTACCATGTACTGATGTTCATATTATAAATAAGAGTAATCCAAATAAATAATGCCATCACTTAACATTAGCTTCTGCTTTTCCAAGTCAACTTTACTTCAGTTTTTTTCTTCCAAAATGGATTCAAAAAATTGGCTGTAAAAAAAATACACGAGACTGAGCAGGTTTGCTATGAATAATTTAATTTTAATCTTCAAAGGAAACACCAATTCATTTGAGCTACCTGGTATTGTTTCCTGAGTAGGAAATACTTGGGAAGCAATTTTGTTCTGCAAATCAGTGTGAAATATGTTCCTTAAGTGATAATTGTTTCCTGTAATGTTTGGGCTGGTAGCCAAACTTTAGTGCATTTGAACCAGTTTCCTATGCTAAATGATGCATTAGTCTTCAGGAAAAGAAAAAAGTTTACTGATGCTCCCACTAGTCATTGCAAAAAAAYGAAAAAAGTATTTTCCTTATTACAATTTGAAAATAATAAAAAGTGTGCAAACATGTAGAACTATTTTCRGTGTCACACAAACACCCTGTGCAATTTTTGTCTGGACTCTTCACCTCCCCAGCCTTGTCTGTTCTGGCATAAAATCACATTTCTGGCCTTATTAGCTGTCAAAGCGTTCATATGACCTGTCTCAGCAGACTACCTGAAGATTAAACAAACACAAATTGTCCTGCAAAAAGAAAGAYATTACTACTTTCACTGACCAAATGAGGTAAAAATTGGTTGAAGGACAGATTGAAAGAAGATATGGGTACCTAAGAGGTGGTTTAAGCAGAATGTAGACAGTTAAACTGAGGGCAAACTACAGCAGGCTTTGTCACACAAAAGATCTAAGCACTGGTATGCACCTATGGTTTCCTAGTAATCTTAATTAGGTACATGTCCAGAGTCTTGAACAGCTTCCATATTTGAGTAGCACACTTAATCCTCAAGAAGGGTAAAATTCAGGATCTCTACCCAATGACAAAAASAGCAGTCTAGCAGAAATGTTCAGAGTACAGCAGTCAGCAATACAAAAAAGAGCATTCTGAGGAAACTTGCATGACAACTATATTCCTGAATGATAATTAAAAGTAAGGATCAGCAAGGACAACAGAATGCAAGTTATCATTGTGAAAGCTCTCTTGTTGAATCAAAAAGTAAACTTTAACAGTRAGGCTCAACCATTTAGTTCAGCGTGTGAGCTCTGTTACCATTCTGCTTAAACTAGCACAGATCAAGAGTAAAACAYATGGTAATGTGATATGATAATGGACATATGGAAGTGCAACAGTGACATTATAATGTATGAACTACAACAGTAATGTTGAATCAAATGAGGAGCCATACTGAAAACCAACCTTCTRAATCCCTGTTGTCTGCATGTTTTTCATTGCACCAGTAAAGCAGAGGTAAATCACAACCAAATCCWGGCCTATATGCAGGCAAATTAGAAAATAATTAGGTCATAAAAATATATTTGCTTTGTTCAAAAACTCTGGAATATCAGCCATTTCACATTCATTCCTTACCTAAAATTACCAGATAACACAGTGATATGCTACTCAGAATGCACAAGTGTCCCACTGCAACTATAATGAGTCTTTTTTAAAAAAAAGAGGTATCATTATTAGTAAGTCAGTGATGAATGAGATCTGAGGAAAATTTCTCTCTGCTAAGAATAGGTAGGAATAAGTGGGAAGAGCTCTCTGTGGTGCATTTCCAGGTGCTTGGACACATGCCCATAGCAGGGCTGACATGTCCTGGGCTCACATTGATAAGCAACTGCTCATCTAACACTTGCCCCACTGCATCTGCTAAATATAGAGTGGGACAAAGGGATACTTCAAAGAGAAAGATAAGAGGGTAAAGCTGCTCTCTCTCAAAATGCACTTTGATATGAATTYTCCACAACTAACTGGGCCCAATTCACCACCTACCTTCAATCCATCCACCTTCAGAAAATTATCTACAGTTGGAAATTATTTTGTATTCACTTTATTCCTAATCCTTTCCTCCATCCATCTCCTTTTCTGCTCTTGATACCTACCAAAATCCTCTCTCTCCATGGCTGCTCCTATTTCTCCTCTACTACAAGAGGTAAATTTCAGCTTGTTGTGGGGCACGGGGAGGGGAAGGGGGCCAGGGTGTGATGATGGTAGAAGGCAAATCCCATATTGCAAGGCTTTCTATTCCTAGCACAGAGGGAGACCTGTTGGCAGTTTTCCATCACAGACATTAGTAAGACTTGTGGCTACATACACTGGAGGCATCAAGTGACCTCACTCCTCAGTTCTTCAATTTTTGTGGGTCACAGCTCACAACCAGAGAGAACTCCTAACTCCTGTACCTTAAATCTATCCCATTTCTAACTAGCCCTAAACTAAGATGCTTTCAGGTTTCAAAAACTCTCACAGCTGACCTATCCTGGAATCAGCCATTGATTTGGTCTGCCACCCATTTTGAAAATTAAAATACCTCCCTCCTTCTTCCAACCCACACACCAAAAACCTCAGCCAGGTTCCCAAAGCAGCCTGGAGAATCACCCAGGACTGGTCAACAAAACCATTAGAAACTATTTATTTCTTTCAAGTGCATTTCTTGATGAGCAGCCCTATTGAGGCACAGCCCTCAGACAGACAGATCAAAACCTGCTCTGAAGAGGAGTCTTCATTTTAAAAAAGGCAAAATTCCATATTTAGCCCTACTTTCCCCTTAGATGAAGTCTAGTATCCTCCTACAATGTGGTCAAGCAGTCACATGAAAAGCCTGTTCATAACYCCATTCACCTCATATTTATCCCCAACCAGGCTGGATATCAAACTTTACCAGCTATTCGTGCCATCCTCTTTCCTTTCACAAGCCATGACTGACTAACTCTCACAACCTGAAACTCAAAAATAATCTCACACAGTCTTCTGGCATATTGAATTCTTAAGAGAAAGAAGGTTGAAATAATCTCCAACTATTTTTAGGTGAAACCCAGATCACCATCCCAGAATTTCAGCTAGGCTTTAGATTCTCACCCAGATTTGACAAGACCAGGAAATGTTCACTCACCCTTAACTTCCCTGTCACTCTGCTGATACAAGAGGATTTCKTGGGAATTGCTAAACTGGATTTAGGGGAGTTTGCAAAGTTGCTCTGATTGCTTCTTGCTTATAGGGTTGTGGTGATGTTAGGTATTTGGCTTAGGATTCAGGCAAGGATGGGCTGCAGGGATTGATTAGATTTTTGGCAAAGGATCGAGTGGAAGAGCTGTGTCATAAGAACAAGATTTCTTACTCTTTCCTGGCCAGTGGCAGCTGCTGATTGCATGCCTGGAACCAGGCTGCACATTGTTCAGGCTTACACTGAGTATTGATGTCAGATCATAGGGACTGGGGGGCAAAATCTAAAAGGTGTGTCTGGGTAGGTGTAAGGCAGCACCTCCACAKGTTTTGCAGCCATTTCAGGGCTATTTCCCCTCAGGGAGGCCTGTTTGAAAATTAAGGTTGAGTTCAACTGTCAGGGACCAAAYCTCTGGTGTTGAGGTGAACCCCAGGGAACAATGCCTGGTCCCCCATGCCAGCAGACCCACATTTCTGCAGTCAGGAACGTCCTGCCCTTGCCAAGGTACATCCCAAGTCAGAAGTCAGCATACTTTATCAGCCACTATGTATCTGAACACAGGCTTGAATGACAATTCTTATCCCACCCCTAGCTCTTGCCTTGTCAGTTTTGGTGTCTCTGTACCTAAGGTCTGCAGCATCAAGACCCCATATACTGGCAGAGCAAAAAAGCTGCTGTTCACCTCAAAATGTACAYCCAAAGTGCCAGAGGGCACATCATAATTCTTCTRTGCTTTTATCCCTAACACCTACCAGAAATCCACAATTTTTCTTGTCCTAAATGATGTCAATAAGAAACATCATGGGTAGAACAATATTCAAAAGGAATGGTCTCAAGCAAAAAGCTTGAAAACAAAGAATGCTTTCACATCTTTAGAACTTAAAGAAGATCAGATTTGTTCAATCATTCAAATGGTAAAACTCCACTAAAGCTTCAATCCAGTGTGCCAAGAAAAAAGTGACAAATTGGAGTATATGTAAACAGCCCATATAAATAATCAGATTACAAAGAGAAGTGTTGTTCAGCAGAAGGACCTGTTCCTTTAACTCATGTTTGTCCTGATGTTTCTCAGCAGTGGCTGGAAAGTGTTCTGGCTTGACTATGAAGTCAGTGCAAAATGAATCCTGAAAACACTGTGCAGCAGTCACCAGTTCTTAACAGTAGATAATTTTATGAAAATCCCACTGTCAAATTTTTTCTCTTGAGATTTTGAATGTTATCCTACAAATAATGCATGAAAGCAAAACATACTTTTTTGCTTCTCTCCTCATTTGGTGTTTTCAGCAAACTACAACAAATCAGCTATGCCAGTTCCAGGTTTACCTGGAGATGTTTCTTTGAACTTTTTTCTTATGTCTGTCAGTCAGCAGAAAAAGCATCTCATGCCAGAAGCAGAGCTATAATTAGCCTTGTGCCCTGCAAATCTTCAATTTGAGAACACACTCCTTAGATAATTCAGTTGTGAAACAAATTGGGAAGTGAGGAATGAGATTTTCACAAATTTTGTGTCTACACTTTTAATCCTGCACCATACACAGAATTAAGTCTTATAATACCCAAAAGAAAGTAGTAAAGAACAAATCTGWGAAAATTTTGAAAGCATCTACTGATTTTAGACTCAAAGTCATATTTGTCTGATTTTTCAGATGGGATAAATGCATCCTGCAGCAGAAGCTGACTCAGTGAGACACGAAACATCCTCAGGATTTATGTCTCAGGAAATAACATTTGCATTTGAGAATGCTTATTAAGGTCATCTTAGTCATATATCAAGTAATAAAAACTCTTCCTGCAATAGTGTTAGCTAGCAGACAATGCTTTCTTCCTGCCATTTCATTTTACCTTATCTAGATGGGAGAAAATTCATGAAATTAAGATCATGATGAATAATAAGAAAAGTAATTTACAGCGTGCTGGGGAGTAGATTCTTTTGCACAAACACACAACTATCAGACACTCATGCTTAATATTCTTACATGAGAGTTAACCTGAATTATCTCAGCAGATCTATTTCCAAGAGTCATTACTTCAAAAAAATAAAAATAAATCTCATTAGTATTGGCTCATATAAAAACAAGCTTGGTGAAAACATTCCAGCTAGTTGGGAAGCCAAAATTTCATTACAGGGAGAAGGGATGATCACACACACATTCAAGGACAAATCTCATGAAACTCATGTTTGACAGGAAATTGTACAGGAAGCTAATTTAGAGAGATCAAAATGAGGGTGGTATGTTCCCAGGACCCAGGGCAAGGCAGAAATCTTGCAGCTGAATTTTATACATATGGTAATTTGATCAGAGTGGATACAGCAGAGAGGAGCAGAAACCATAGATTGAAAATATAGAGAGAGGAAAAATCGGCATGGGAACAAGAATCTCCACAAATAAATCGGATCACAAAGTCCCTAAACAAAAACAAAAAAAAAGTTCTTTTATATATATACACACATATATATAGTCTATTTGAGCTACTCTTTTGTAGTGGGATGAGAAATATCATCATTTGGGAGAAATCATCAGATAATTAAAATAGTAGGATCTGAAGTTTTCTCTTATCTTGTAGTCATTGTATGAAGTGCACCCTTGCCTTAACACAGCAAGCTGAAAAATGGACCATGAGGGCTAAAGACAGGGAGAAAACAGCAKATTTGAAAGTAACTATGCACTTCAAAGCTTAATTCATTTCATATGTCCAGCCTCAGATGATTATAGACTGTTTCTATGTTTTTTAATATTTATTAGAAACAGATAATGCAACCATCTTTTCTGAGTTCTGTTTTCCAGAACAAGGATAGCAAGGAGTTTTGTAAGTCTGAAGAAACTTATGTGGGCTGCAGCCTGTGGATCCCACAGCCAATGCACAGATCCTTCCAGCCAGCTGCTGATTTGTGGTAGCATGAACTTTGATCACGAGTCAAAATAGTTTAATAATGTGAAGTACAGCATGGCCAAGTAAGAGCAGAGAGCAAAGCATTAACTTGTGCTACCACTGACTTTCTTGTGGAAAATTCACAACTTACAATGTCCTTCGAGATGAATAAAAGAATAAAATCTGGTGTTTCATTTTCTAGTGTATTTTAAATCCTACACCATCTTATTTTTAATCTTTTGACCAGCCAAAAATTATAGAGGCTAAATCACAATCTGTTTGAATGACTTTTATTGTCATAAAAACAGGCAACTCAGTCAATACCACCACATGAACTGGATATAATGTGAACTTACACTCGTTTGTTCTTTCAAGAGGCACAAAATCCAAGATTGTTTCTATGCTCTGTCTACTTGTATTGAGAGAGACACATCTTGGGTTCCTTTGGGGAGAATCCCAGAAGCCAAACAGGAAAGAGGAGGAGCAATGAATGGGAAAACTCAAGAAAAGCTGGATGTTTCCCACACAGCTATAGAATTTCCCTGGGGCTTTACACAATCTAGGTCAAACTCTCACTCAGCCATATTTGTAATACCTGACTGATTTCTGACAGTTGTGAATGCAGGGGAGCGAAATTTGGCACCCTATTTTTATCACTGGGAAAATAAGAGAAAGCCACTTTAAAAAAACAACTTAAAAGCCATATTCTTATAAAAAGAGCAACCACAAGTGGCAATGCACAAAACCAAAATGAACTGTAGCTTATCTAACTTGAACTGTAAGCTTCAGACATAAAATTTTCTTGATATAAAACCATGAGGAATCCATTAAAACAAACAAAAAATCCCCAAAACAAAACACCCAAAACAGAACAAAAACCATCCCCCCCCAAAAAACCAAAACAAAACCATCAAACTACTGGAATCTGAACTTAAGGCAAAACAAGTCAGAATTGTGAAGGACAAAATAGAAGTAGACAGTACAGCTTTAAAAAAAATAAACACACAAGCTCATGTGCCTATAATGAATAAAATATTATTCAAGTATGCGCTTCTAGGCTCACACATGGGGTATGAAATTATCCAGCCCTGACCATGCAAGACAGTTCCATCCTTGTGGCTGAAGGGGCTTATATCTATCTCAGCAGGGTGTACAAGTGTAATTTTCTTCCACTCTTCTGGATGATTCCCCCATTGCTGCATTCCTGTAAGATATGTGACACTTCTCATTCTTGATGATGAGACTATATAATGTGGTCAGACACTTCATTCACTTGAATAATATTAAATAATATAGGACAAATTTACTTGGATGAAAACATGAGAAAGTCAGTTCTGCACATATTTTGTTTTTCCTTTTCCTAGGTTTCTGCTGTAAGTAAAACAGGAGGAAAAACTCCTTTGGTTTTCTTGATGTTAAAATGAACCCCCAACCCTTCACACTGAGCAGCAGTGCACAGCTCTGCCAGGACCTGCCAGCACTACAAGATGAACTGTAGGTGACTATTCATGGAAGTGCTCCTTAATCTAGAATCTTTGGAAAGGCTTAAGTGGTCTGCATACATATGGAGCAGCTTCCAGGAAATCAGAGATGGCTGAAGGAAGGGAGAAAGACCATGTCAGAGTCCCCATGGGGGGCTCAATGCATTTAAGGTTCAGCTGCATTCACTTTGTTCTTTGTTTAATTCTGGGTCCTATTTCCCACTCAATAAAACTAATACTTTTTAAAGCTTTGTGATCGCATTCCCTCTGAATTCAACTTAACTTGGGAAAAGACATGGACCAGAAGATAAATGGGGCAGTAGCCTAAAAAGTTCATATAACAGGGATGTGAGCTACATCATGTGTGCCTCTTCTTTGCCATCCTTCCAAGATAATCCACCAGCCTTCTCGTGCCTTGTGGCGATGCAAAAGCACAACTCTGATGGACTAAAGATGGTCCTTCCACTTTGGCCACTGCTTCTATTCCTCCCTAACATGGAAAATTGGGTATTTCTCTTAGTGCCAGCCTGCACGTATAGTTTTGCTGCCAGATGAATTCCATGCCAACAGGATGAAGAAATGATCCAATTAAAAAATTCCAAATCTGTCCACAGAGACCAAGGTCTGGTTTCTTTTTCAGTGTCTTTAGTTATAAGAACAGTTCAGATCTTCCTTCCTGCCCAGAACACCACCAATATTTACTCTCTTTCCCCTAAAGAAACCCAATTCCAAAGCTCAGTTGGGAACACTGATACGATTTTTTTGTTCAAATGCATCTGTGAAGAATCAAGGCAGAACACAGGTTCTCCTCTTTCCCATGCTTTTGGCCATGTTCTGTATCTACCACACACAAGGGCAGGAACACACTTCTCAAAGGACTCTTGTGACCTGTGTATTTACCCACCAGCAAATCCCTTTTCTACATGAGCAGCACCTACAGTAGGACTCCCTGAGGGCTAAGCATAGCACACTGTCAGAACAAAAACTCCTATGGAAACATCTCCAATGGAAAATTCACTCTTCCAGTACCTGACCTTCTGCATAASCACAGACTGGTCACCCTGCCTATACAGCACCTCTTTTACAATGGCATTGCACTTGAAATACAACCACATCCCACATTTTTGTTATGAGCAACATGAAACACAATGTCCCGACTTTCCTTTTCATCCAGAGTTCCTAATGACTTATCAGTGTTCTTATTTCAACAGAAGTTGGAACCCAGCTCTTCAGAGAACATTGTGTGTATTTAACACAGTACAAGAGCAAGTGACAGTTGGCAAGTGCTGCTGAGAGGCTGTGATTTAATTTGCACTGGTGTTCTTTTTCTTTATTAAATTCATAAGAAGTTGCATGGAAGAGGAAAATGCATCTGGACCTAGTTATTAAGTAAGAAAACAAAGTCTTTTCACTTCAGTGCCTTGCTTACTGTAAGAGCCTCCCAAACTGCAAAGCCTGGGCCCAATGCTGGATTACTGCTTGCCATGAAAACACTGAGAATAAATCAGTTAAGTCTCATGAGCCACTGATTTTCAAAAGCCTTTGCCAGGTATCCAGAAGAAAAGGAGATGACAGAATTCCATTCTTAGAAATAGCCCAGTAGGTATTAAGATGTTTGTGCTGGGAAAATAATAATATGAAGGAAAAAAATAAGGAGTAACAATGTTTGGAAACTAACAGTAATCACCCCCGTCAAATGCAGGAAGTTTTTTTTCTTGAAAAAAATGTTGTTTTAAGACTAACATATATTGCCAAGGAACTAATTGCTCATTCACCCTGTTCTACATTTCCCAAAAGAGAAATTAGTTACCATTCCTAAATGGATACTCAACTTCCTTTTAAAGACTAAGGAATAGGGAAGAGAAAAAAAGTAGGACTGGAAAACCAGGACAACAGTTACAGAACATCACTGAATCACAGGATTTCTGTTTTATAGGCTGAGACATTTCTCAATAATTACTTTATATGATTGCCTAACAGGAATTTTTATATAAAATCAGTTCAAAGTCACTGTAATACAGGAGGATTTCTCATCTGAAAGCTGGGAAACATATTTCATGTTTCATCATCAAAAGTGCAGACCCAGAGTTACCATGAGTAACAGGAAGTTTAAAAAAAACCCAAACTGAGCGCTCAAACTTTTAACCAGCAGGATGAATGGCAATTAGTAGTTGACAAGAAGTCTGGCATCAGTCCTTTACGAGTTGAGAATTCAGTGAACACTTTCTGAACTGGAAGCAGTTATGAATGGAATTGTCCCTCATCCAGGCAGCGTGAACATAAAGAGGCAGAAGAAGTGGCAACATAGCTGATAACAGAGTAGTAAAGGAATTTTATTCACCAGATAAATACCAGTTAAAAAGTCTCAAATATTTCAGAGATGCATTATTTCAAGAATTTAAGGGATAACCAATTTTTACAAGAATACTGTTAAAAGCTGTTCTCTGTAGCCTCGGTAGAGCAATTAACTTTCTAATATGAAGTTTTATAAAAGTTATTCCTCTAATTTCCCTTATGTTCTCCTGCTCCATCTTTTACAACAAAAGTGTTCATTGGTATCCAATTGCATTAAAAGCAAACACATAGGACCCATCTTTACATGCCCTTGAAGAATGTCTCTATATCCCTTCTCCATTTTATCACCACTCTGACCACCTAAAGCCGCTCTTTCAAGCTGGCCTTCTTCAACATGTCCCATATCTTGCTCCTGCCTCTAGATTACCACTGAGTTCAGCTTTCAGAAAGAAAGAAGCGAGATGCTTACATCCCCCTGGAATTCAGATACCTGAAATGAGTTTTGACCCAAGTCCACTTTGTAACAGAAGAATTTCATAAACAGGAAAACTGCTTCATACAAGCTCTCCTTGAAAATTACAGCCAAAAGCATATATTATACATGTTTCAAAATATATTGTTCAGTCTGAACTGTCCCCTTTAAGAAAGAAGCAAAAGATGAAGTCAAAGAAAMAAGAGGGGGAAAAAAATTGAGACAAAGATCGTGAGATAGGTTACTCTTATAGTACTTTTGATCTGGCTGACACAGAGAGGTAATAAAAATTCATAAGGCAACTGTTCTTGCTCAATTTCCAGGACAAAATCATCTGGATATCTAGCCAAAGCTGACTCAACCTTGACATCTTTTGCTCCCCAGTGCCCCATTTCTTCATAACCAAAGGTATGTGTGAAGTATTTACAAAAATGCACACATTTCCCAGTGGGTTTTGGGGTAGCCTGATCAGAGTAAGAACAGTAAGAAAACATCAAAAGCTAGAACAATTCTGGATACCAAAGCCAAATAAAAAATGCCAACCAAACCACCACAGGAAGAGTTAACTCCTTCCTATTTGTAATAAACACATTTATCTGCTCAATAAACACAGTGATTTGCAGTTTCAGTATTAGAATTGTCAGATAATGTTATCAATACACAGGCAATTTTTAAAAGTGGAATTTTGCCATACAAATGAAAGTGACTAATGTGATATGTTTCAAACCAAATCGACAGTGTCTGGAGAAGACCTAGGAGG
The DNA here is from genome assembly GCA_014549065.1 of Cardinalis cardinalis. Taxonomy (NCBI): domain Eukaryota; kingdom Metazoa; phylum Chordata; class Aves; order Passeriformes; family Cardinalidae; genus Cardinalis; species Cardinalis cardinalis. Next base: position 2,192,856 of record JACDOX010000054.1, read on the forward strand.
TGGGAAATTCAGAAGTGCACACACAGGATATTTGTAACACACTTTAACTGACTAAATCTACTACACATGCCAAGCCTTTACATCTCCTAAGAAAATAAATATATGGTCTATACATACCTATGCTTATGATCTAGAGGACATGGAGCTAAACAATGTCTTAACAGCACCTGATGTAGGCATTTGTGTCACTGTAACACCCTTGGGTTTTTATTATGGAAAAAGCCCCATTCTACTACCTGCTGTACTAATACAGTTAAAGAAATGAAGCAATGAAAACATGACTTTTGTAGAATTGTTATAGAAACTGTGGTGTTTTTTAATAAATCAAATGTACACATAGTCCATGCTATTGGCCAGCCTCGTCATATTTTGCTCTGATCCATAAGGCCAAGTTTCATGGAAATTCTCATGTGTTCTCCAATTCAGTCTAAAAATTCTAATACTATGTCCTAAGTATTATAAAGGTTTAGCACAGAAATCTCCAGTGCAATTCTGAGTTTATCCCAGCCGATATTAGGCAATTTAATCAAGATGTCCATTAAGTTTAAGTTGAATTTTAAGTGACCACTTCTGAAATTCTAATCTAATTCACACCAGCTTCAATTCAAATCTACTGGATATCACTGTAAATCCAGAACTGGTACTACTGACACAGTCTGCACCCATGGATTGCAACCAGAATCTGATCCATGGATTGCTGTACATTTGGAGCTGCACTCCTCTGTTTCAGTTACACTTCAGTTCCCACTCCTTGGCCACAGACACTGACTCGTGCTCACTATGTCTCATACAGCTGTGAGTTCTCTTAATACTGGATTTATTCAACAAGGAAGAAAAGTCAGAAAGCAATGATTTATACCAATATTTTTACATAGCACATTAGTCATCTCAAATTCAATGGCAGTCCAAACACTACTACTGAAGTTAGAAAATGATACAACATCATCCAAAGTTTGTGTCAAGGACTAGAATCCATTTAATTTCAGAAATGTTTGAATAAGTTTGTTGGACTTGAACTAACATTTTATATATGGGAAAAGCAATAATTACATAGGCAGAAGTGTGGAGTTTGCAAACACACACATTCAGTTCGTTATGTTTACACTCAAGATTCCAACGGAGTTTTTACCCTTTAAAGCTGCTGTGGATGAATGAGAATAACTGTGACCCTCTTGTAGAGATCCACCTGAAGTGCCACTCTCCTCCAAGCACACTTAACAATTTATAAACTGCGAACAAAGCATGGAGCTCAGAAAAAGGCAAATCTCTTTACCAGTAAGCTCTGCTCACATTACCATGAAACACCATTGGGATGTGTGCTAACTTGTACTCAATTTTTTTGTTCTGTGTTTGCAATTTTTCCCCTGGAAAAATAAGGCACAGAGGGAATTGGTAACAAAATTCACAATTTGCCTTTTAACTTTACTCTTACTGTTATGCACAGCAAGCCTGAACTTCAACTTCTTTGGAGTGTCCACATTTTCAGAGAACACATGAAGCAGCTGTTAACAGTTCTATGAGGGCAAAAGAAAGTCCTCGAACTGAAATGCTTCCATGGGACAACCAACTCTAGACTGATTCCTGAGGTGAATGACAGGATCTATATTGCAGTTGTTTAAACATGACCTGAAGGTATCTTGCAGAAGCCATTACTGCCACCAGAGAGATGGAACCAATTACTTATTTCAAGCTGTTTTTCCTAGTTCTTTCAGCTTACATTTGAGAGTTGAATACCTTGTTGTCTTATATATCAAGAGTTCTATTACCATTATAGTGCAAGGATTCCATATCTCCAGAGTTTCATACCTCCTCAATGTTTTCTGTAGGCAGCTCCTCTAAGCACTGACTCTTCCTGGTCCTTGCAGCAGCCATCTGACTCCTCTCACTCCAGACCCCACCAATCCACTCTTTTATGCCACTTGCTCTTATTGGCTACAGGTGTGGCCTGTTAAGGTCAGGCCTGCTCCTGATCTTTAGTAACTGGTTCAGCTGCAACTTGTTGGGGGATAAGGTTACAGCATGGGTAAATGAAGGTGGTATAGAATGTATCCCCCTACAATGCCTGAAACCATTTTTTCAAGATCCAATAACTTAATATTTAGTAAATTACAAGAATAAAATAAGGTTAACATTCCCAAGTGCGGCTATGTGGTTTTTATGGATTCAAAATACAAAAGTTATGCAGTAACAAGCTGCTGTTTAAAATTCTGAGCAGTACTCACAACAAACACAGCTTGAAATATAAATGCTAATGATTGTCAGAAAATACACCTGACTATGATGTTGTCATAAGACCCTGAGCCACCCACTTCAGGTGGCTCTGCATTAGCAGAGGGTTGGACCAAATGACCTCCAGAGTTACCTTCCAACCTCAACCATTCCATGGTTTGGCAATTCTGTGAAACTGTGTGTGCAGAAGTGGATACAGATATATGATATACAGACAGGTATATTTAGTTGAGAAATTTAATATTTTGAGGAAGCCACTCTTTGAGAGTCCATGTATGAAAGACACAAAGGGACTTCTCAGCAAATTAGGAACATTAAGATGACAGGCAGAATGTGAAAATCCTACATCATTGAAATATTGAATGAGGAGCAACAAAGTGAAAACTCACATTTTGCACAGAGACGCAAATCATTGCAAATAAACTCTAATTCATACACATACACTGAAGTTTCTTTTCAAAAAAAACCCAAAACAACCCAAAACCAAAAAAAGAGTGTACTATCACTTACATAAACAATAATTAATTTCTTAGTAGTTTACCAGTTTCTCTATGTTCTGCCTACTCTCTATAACTCTCTCAGCATCTGATCAAGATACACTCCTACAAGGGTACTATGTAAAAAAATACTCTCGTAAGTTAAAGTCTGGCAAACACCCATCTGTGCACATAACTTTTTAACAGCTGCACATGCCTAATTTCAGCTGCACAGTGACAAAAACCCCCAAAGATCATCTCCCTAAACATAGCAAGATTGAGGCACTTTTAAATCTGACACTATCTCTAAGTAGGTAACATCATGTGTCTATCATTTTGTATCTCTTCCCCTTTCCTTAAAAGTTCCAAGCCTTTTGGTGCTAGGATCAGCACTCTTTGTAAGTTAGTAGACACACCTAGCAAAATCTTCTCACACCAAGCTGGACTCTGAACAAATGAATTCTTAGACAAAGCAGGAATATGTTAATAAAGATGGCTGAAGGCAGAAAGGAGGGTATTTAAATCATCACATGTAGGTGCCTATGTTAGCAGGGATTTGGGGTTTGCATTCACAGCAAAGAAAGATATCTCTCCCCATGATTAGGAAAGATTCCAGACAGATGATCCTTCTAGCTTAGCTGCATCAAATCAGTGGGATGAGTGCAGACACCTCTGTGTGTTCATTGCCAACATTTAAATGTTGTGAAACACCCCCTGATCATGCAAATCAGGACATTAGGTATATCATCACTGTAGATATCATCTCTAAAGGAGAACAGATAACCTTTACTTCCAGAGGCGAGCGAATAAAACTTAAATGCAATATGCACAGAGGAACACGCATTCTCAAACAGAACACATGGGATTTCACCAGAGCTCTGTAGAACTTCCCTGAATCCGTGGGAAATGCTCCTACATGCCACTGCATCTAAATACTGCATTTTCTGCACTGATCTTTAAAACTCCACCCAACCCCAGCTATACTGCAAGTCTATGATCTGTTTCATATTGATGGTTTGTACTCAAACATTGACTAAACACTGTTGTCTTTTTTATTTTTGTCCTTTCTGGCTGTCCTCGTTAAAAAAAAAATCTAAGTTCTCCAGTGGGAGGCAAGATTCTATGTGGAGAATACAGCACCTGCTAAAAAATCCAAAAATTGTAGAAACGTAAGAACACAAACTACACACATTAGATAAACAGGGAACTACTGAAACACTCTAATTTATGGGTAGAACAAGGTCTATGCTTTGGATTCAGAAGCGCTCTCCTCCTCAAGAGGAGAACACATTTTAGCAGTATTTCTGTAAATGTAAATTAAACCAGTTTCACTGACTCTCAACATCAGCTCTGCCTGAGAATTCATAAGTCATATTTTTCAATGTTCATAAAACTTCTTTAGACAAAGCCAATCATCACAGCACCAAATGCTGTGGGAAAGATGGTCTGAAGGGTATTTCCATCAAAGATAGAACAATTTCAGGAAAGCCCAGTCCCCTGAGGCTTCCAGACCTCCTCCCCTGAGGTTTTGTTCATTTCGAAAGGGGACATCACATTCTTGAGAAGTACACATAGCCATAGAATTGTCCTATGGTTTTCTCAGAAGCACAGATGCTTCTCAAAAATGAAAGAAACTTGTAAAAAAAAAAGAAAAAAAATTTGTAAAAATCATCCCTCTCCTATTTCTGTCAAAATCTACAGCAAGACTATTAATGTCATGCCAAGAGAATTGACAAAATACCTGCAAAGTCAGGCTATCAAATTAGTTGAAATCCATGGAATTCATCAGGATAAAAAAAGAGGGTGCCCTCACATGAATGCAACCTGCAAGGCAGAGTTTTGTGAACTGAGATCTTTACTACCAATTTTTCTGACAAGTCACACAGTACAATCTTATTTAGGGCAATACCACTACATCCTGAACCAACCTCATATATGAATCTAGACCACTGAAAACTTATTCATCATAGAAAATCAGTTTCAGTCCAGAATATCATTTTATGGCATAGAGAAAAATTGACTTTTTTTCTTTATCCAGTTCTATAAACTTCATACAAATGGGAAATACACAGTGATATAATCATTATATGTATATATTTTAAAACATACATTTGAAATTTAATTACATCATCTGTCAAGGGGCAGGAAGCAAAGGAAAATATCTAATGGCTGTGAGCTAATACCCCAGGTATAGGGACCAAAAAATCTTGTTCATCTCAATGGGGGGGTTTTACATTTTTCCCATGCCCTATAAACATTCAAATATAAACTTGTTCTATAGATTACAAGCTATCATTTCTTATTTATCGACTTTACTTTCTCCAGCCCTGCTTATTTATGGACTGTATTACTGGATACCCTCTACAGGATGTCGCTCTATTGAAAGGAATTTGAACTGGCTTTATAGTAAAAAGCATACTATGCTTCTTGTAGCTCTGGAAACACAAACAATTTTTCTTGGCAAGATATAGTAGACATCTCAAAGAGGGTGAAACACTCAGGCTATCTTTTAATCTGTGTTCAGCCCAATATTTTATCCCATGTACTTTCAGAAGTGTTACCATTTACCTTCCTGTCATAAAAAATATATATAGTTAGTAACATTGACATGATTTACATCTGTCCTGGACAGGCCACCAATTCTGTACCCACAGAATATTCTATTCCAGACACAGAAGAGGGAAAGGGGTTTAGAACTAAAAGGCTCCAAAAGCTCCATTAAAATTGCTGAGTTTTTTAAGTCCTACTGATAGCAGGTCTCTAAAGTCATCACTTTGACAGCTGTGACCCACTGAGTGTCCCTTCCAACACAGAGCTCTTTATGTCTGCTAAATTACTGTCAATCCCCAAAATCTCGTATGCTGTGGTGATAGTCATCAGAAAAAAAGCACAATATTTCCAGACTATCAATGAACCAGCAGCAAACAAATGGAAAGAAGCTAATCTACCTGAAATGCACAAATCAAAACTCTTAATGTGCCAATCCCTCCTCTGCAACAGGTTTGTAATCAGTGGTGAGAAACCCTAAAGCTTCTAATGCAATGTCAGTGAAATAGGAACTCTGACTCTCCAGGAATCATAACTGTTGGACTTGCTGCTTTTTTGTTGCAGAAAACACTCCCATTCTCCAGAAGCAGTCTTGCTGTATAAATTCTTTGGTGTACAGTCAGAGGAGCAGGAATACTTATGGGGCCTTCTGGTTTTCAGTAGGCAAATGTCAAAAAACCCATATTAGTTCTCAGACCTCTGTCACAAGGCAGAGAAGCTGAAGAGAATAATCTTTTAAGGGCTTCAAGCAAGATGCCAGTTGGAATTTACTTTAAAGTCTGAAACAGGAAAATGGTATAAAACAGCAATCTCTCACCTCCTCCACAATGCAATTTAGAATAACGTAATTCTTGAGTCACTTGGGGTGAAATTCTAGCTTCACTGAGAGACAAAAAGAATTTTCCAAGTGATTTCAAAGTGGTCAGGATTTCATTCCTTATATGCTTCAGATATTTTATTCAGAGGAGGAAGAAGCAGTTGAAGTAYAAAAAAGGCTTGCTTTAGTTAACTTTCAAAGGCACCAAGATGCTGGAAGTGTACCAATTCCTTAGTTGTAAATGGAGAAGAAAATCTTTTAAAATGTCACTTTAAAGAGAAACCCCAGGCTTATTAAGGGGTCTTATTTGGCAACAACAAATTGTAGCATGCATTCTCCTCTTATAACTATTATTTGTGGCCATTACCAGGATGTGTTCTATAATTGGATTCTGGCACAGATTAGTGGAAAGAGAAAAATCTTTCCAATCTCATCCAAAATAGGGTTTTTCTATGTAAAACACATATGCAAGAGCAAAATATTATCTCTTTGCTCACCAGTAGTTATTTGAATAACTTAGGCATTTTAGTCTACGCAGATGTTAAACCTACAACTTGTGAAGTTGTTTTTATAATCTCTCTGTGATTTGGAGTTGGGGTAATTTTTTCATATTTGGTGGATAGCTTTCTAATCATAGATTGTGGCTCAGCAACTATTATGCTCTTTTCAAGAAACGCACTTTGAATTAAATTTGCCTCCCACCAAAGAGTCACATGCATCACAGTCATAAAATAAATTCAATATTTTATAGACTGACTTAAAAGCTGAAAATCAGGCATGGCAATTAGGCATGAATCTTCAGCACCCCTCAGATAGCACACTGAAGGAATTAAGTAAATATAAGCATAAGTAAATATAGTAGTACAATAAAAGAACAAATACAAATAACAAGAAACAAAAAAAATAAAGTTAAAGCTTCTCCCTCTGCTTAGAAGTTGGTCTTCCACACTTGAAGAATTTTTTTCAACCAATTAATCTCAACATAAAATTGAGAAGTGCCAGCAAACTCACATAGTATCAGCAAAGCACAACTGGTTCAGGCTCATCAGAACAATACTCACAATTTAATAGCAAACAAAAATCTAAGGAAAAGTCAAGTGCTTTCAGCTTTCTGTTTTGCACAGTTTAATTAAAACATCAGTCTGTTTAAACTTTTCCTCCTCTCTATAAAGCTTCAACTTTAGCAACTGCCAGCACATATTAGCTAACCAGCTCTTCCCCAGAAGAACTCCACAGTCTTAACATGAAAATAATTGAGGAATGCTCCTGAGTTTTATAACAACCTCCAGAGTCAGAGCCATAAACTGACATCTCTTTTGCACAGCTACCTGTTCCTCAGTGCCCACTCTTGCAGACAGAAGGCCTGACCAAAGTTCTCTTGATTTGTTTCAGACCAACTCAGCTGCACTGATTTAATGCCTAAGTGCAAGCAGGGATTATCATCAGGTGGAGCTGGCATGAAGAGAATTAGAAATACACATAAATCTTTCTTCCCAGAACATAGCTTTAGGAGATGGATCTGTTCAGCTTCTGGTTGATGACAAGCATTGGATGGGCAGCACCACATGAAATTTAGGTAACTACATTCAGAGGATGCCTGCTCTTGGCCTACTTTGAATTGGGAGAGAGGAGCTATTGTATTTCAAAGCAGTGAGAMAGCAGATTCTGTATACTGGTTCCTCCCACTGATGCCCCAGAAGAATACCACAAACTTGCAGAAATGTTCTCATTTCTATGCAAAGATATTTTTTTCCTAGTGCCAGCCATTTTAAAAACTTAGTACCAGCTTGTTTTCATTAAGTGGTTGAAAAAATTTGACTGAATCATTTTGAAAGCAAAAAACTCTAAAAACCTTTTTTTAAAAAAACCCCACAGGACTGTCAGAGAATTTCACATGCATCTACAGTGATGTTACATACAAAAAGTGTATTTTTWAAAAACATTGATAACTTTATTTCCTTGGATGTTTGTGAGTACAGGGAGGAGAGAACTAGATATGTTTAATGAAAGATCTGGTTCAACTGACAATTCAGTCTTTTGAATGCTTTCCAGGATCAACACAGTCCATGAATATTTCTCTGAGGTTGRTTATCTATGCATAAATAAAGCAAATGGCAATGAACCCTGAGCCTTTCAGATAAATGCAATACATATCATGATATGTGGTGCCTTCCAAGAAGAGCAGTGGTTTTCATTAGAGGCTTGGATGTATCTCTGCTCTCCGTTACTCAAAGTTAATCTCAAGATGTACATTTTTGAAACAATGAAGCATAAAACATTAACAATGACTGCTCTAGAAATAGGKGACTAAACAGGACACTGTCAATAAGCCTGTAATGAATACAGTAACAACATTTTTTCARAAGCTCATGGCCTCTGAGAAGCAGAGTTTAATCAGAGCAGACAATAATACACTGCAGTGGTACCTTCTGCAGCAGTGTCTCAGCAAACAGAGGGCAGTGATTCACTCCTCAGTATAGATCAGAAAATACAGTGTCTAGCCTGTAGAATACTGTAGGTCAGGATAGGGGACAATCAAGTGAAGTAAAGAAAATATGATAAACCTAAGAATGCACAAGCAAATTAGAGAATAAGAAAGCACAAGAAAGAATTCTTTGAAGAAGAGCCTTCCTAAGATGGTGACTGAGTGATGCCATCACTTGTTCAGCCAGGGACAATATTAGAGCACAGTAATGCTCTGTGTCACTCCCTCTCTGCACCTGCATTTGCAGCTGTTCTGAGCATGTACTCCACAAAGGAGCATTGTGATACAAAACTGATGTCCCCCACTAGGTCACTGTGTTTTCACRTAAGTGGTTTAACACTGGTTAAATAAGAGACCAAAAACTGCAGTAGTCTACCAGGAGAAATAAAATTTTTAAACAGTTGAGTTGATATGATTACACATCCAAAGTTCTAAGTGAAGACAGACTCTCTGTGTGTTATTCACCCACTTTCCTGAGCATGGGAGATGCCCTGTCAGTTATGGCTGAGAGAACCTTCAGGTGACAATGGAAGGCAAGGGGACAAACTTCTGGAAGRAGCCTGACCCTGGCAGAAGTTGCCAAACACATCTCCTCAAACTAGAATTTCTTAATACTGCAAATCATACCAGCCCTCCAGGGCAGAAGGAATTAAACTATCGGTTCCTACTCACCACCAAGAAAACCCTTAAAATCTGGGACATGTCAAGACACCTCATGAGGGGTGGAAGTTAAATCTACAGACACAGCATYATAAGAAGTAATGATTAATTAAAAGAAAAAAAGACAACAATTGAGAATTTGAACCCTTTAGAAAACTGAAGGGACGAGGCATATGACTATCTGGAGGCAATTATTGTTACTATCTCTAGAGAGGGCTTGGCCCAGACATGTCTWTTAATACCAGACTTATTAGGTCTTGACAGCTCCTAGGACATCTGTTTGTTTCATTTCCCTTCAGTCTTGCCAAACTCTAGCAAGAAAAATCACACACTTTTTGTTCCTACTTCTGCATAACTTGAAAGTCTTCTCTGCATTTGTGAATTTTGACGATACAAAACACTAGACTTCATGTACCTAATATATACATACAGGCGTGTGTATTCAAAGAACCACAAAGGTGGGTAAATTTCTTTAATCTGAGGGCATCTATCTAGGAATAAAGGTGCTAATAAACACAAAGTGGAGCTAACAAACATTCCTCAGAGGTGGGACTCCTCAGAGTTTTCATAGATTAGTTTTTTGACCTGAACTTCAAAAGTTTGCAGAAACCAAAGTATCTTACCAGGAGTTTTTCACAAGCAACTCCCTTAAGTATTTCAGTATATTGCAAAATTCCAAGAACACACAAAATTACAGCAAATAATATTGAGGCTTTTGGTATGGCTTTCCCTATTTTTCCAGAAGTCATCACACAGGTCCTGATCCAAATAAAGTCCAGTCTAAGGTATAAAATAAAGGTTCTAAGTTAAGCTCTTGCATTTTGCTAGACTGTTACTMTATTCTGGACCTAAATCTAAAAGGTATTTCTGTCCTATACTGTTCATAATTCTAGTTCATAATTCTGTTCTTCCTTGCTATCACKTCAAAAGTAATAGTATAGGTGAGATCTAAATATCACCTGCTGGAAACAGAAAGAAAAAAAGATAGCTACTTGTGTACTATAATTCAACCACAGGCAGTTGTTGATGCTTTGATCCAGATATTTCACTATGACTATATGCCAAACAGCTAAACTATTTTATTTACAAAAATACACTCATTTCATTTTATATAAATAATTTCATTTTCATATAAATAATTTGTTTACATTTAAAAAATAACTCTCTTTGCTTATAAACTTTATGCAATCAATATAACCTCACACATATACACTTACTTAATTTTTGAAATGCCCTCAAGTCAAGCTGTAGGGTCCATTCAGAATATCAGTACAAAGTAATTTTATTCCAGTTTAAAGCCTGTTTGGAGGCAGGTTTCTTTAAATATTTTTATTCTCAGGTGAATGTTTCAAATTAGAGATTATTTCAGRATACAAATTTGTATATTTTCAATTTTTTTCAACAATTACTGAAAACTTGCCAATCCAGATTATTATAGCCACCAGGAAATTAATCATTAAGAACTCCAGAAGTACTAAAAAAATATCCAAATCATTCAAAATTCCTACAAAGCAGAAACAGCTTTTCCAGAAAATTACAGCAGCCRCTCTGTTTCAGGTATATTTTGAGTAACATGCACATGGATGGCATGGTTCCCTTCAACATCCACTAATCTGACTTGAAAATAATTACACCATCTATGATCAAGACAAAAAAAATCTATTTCCACTCTCAACAAGAGATTTACACTTGATTATGCCAGCTGATGATCTGATCCAACAGTGCTGTAAGAGCCCCACAAGAAATGTTTGAYTTCAGGGTCTGCAGGAAATAACACATGACCACAAGCTTGATCTGTATGCTTTCAGCACCTCTTTCACAACAATATTCCTGGGGTTTGGTATATAATCCAGTATTCTAAATAACTACTGAGGTTTCATGGGGAAAACAGAACGTTACATTCCCACCATCTTAGATCTGACCGAGTTAAGTTGAGCAGACACCATTTATTCATGGGTTAGAAAACATGAGTTTTACATCTGAAAGTAAGGGSAAAACATTTTTCCAGATGTTCTTCCCCAGGAAAGTATGATGCAAATAATAAACTTGCTAGTTCAAAGAGTACATAAACTTTTATTTGCATRCATTTATTGGCTGTATTTTTTAACCTCCTTCCTAAATAGTTTAATAGCACATTAAATCAATTAAGAAGAGATGAAAATTTGTGACTAGGATAATTGTTAGTTAAAAACACAAAACCTGAGTTTACTGTTGCTTGATACCTAAAATACATTTTTAATTATTGACAATAGTTTGCTTTTACCTATATTCAAATGAATTTTCATAAAAAACCACTATCATTTTTGACCTCACTGTGCCCAGGAATTGCATCGGTTTCAAATTTAATTTTTTCAGTCTATACAAGCAAAATAGTCTTGTGTTACAGCTTGAKACAAAGGACTTACTATATACTTACTTCTGGATGTTATTTATGACAAAAAACCAATGTCATAAAATGAAAGTCCTTATAACTGTAGTGGAATAGCCACCAGGAAAGGGAGACTGGCAACAATATCTCTCGTTCCTTTCCATTTCATAATCTGAACAACCTATAAGTAGTGACTTTCACAGGAATAGACACAATTAAACAATACACATGTAGTATATATGCTGGTATATTTTAACAGAATCATTAGTTTACCTTGTAATAATTTCCCTTTATTTGAGAGGATACAGTGGCTTGACACATGGAAATCATTTCCATTTCAAGTTATTTTATAAGACCAAATAAAATTGCTGTTACCAGAGAAAGAAATATTTCTGTCCATAGATAGCAGAAGTGAGTTGGACCTTTTCTCTGGGATATTTGRACTAAGACACATAAAATTGTTCTGTCTTCCCAGTACTCTCCCTCTGTCAGGGAGCAGCAAGGGATGGCCAGCAGCCAAGGGGGATGMCACAGTACTCCCACTTTGCTTGTCTGTCTGTCCACACCCCACCAGGCCCCAGCACTATGACTGGGATTAAGGGGCAAACAGCAAAATCCAACCATTTCCTGTTCATGAAGAAATGGGCACAATCCCAGCTGCTGGAGGAACCCCAGTGGGTCATCAGTAGGACAAGGATCAGGAAGAGSAAGACAGCTGATGAACACTGGTGTCAGTGGCTGAGGACTACCAGGCACACGTGGAGAAGGGAGAGGTTCTTATTAGACAGAACATAGCAGAAAAGACAAGGCTCCCTATGAATAAACTGGGGGGAAGAGGAATGAAGGAAACCAAGGTTAATCTCCTCCCAACCCTCTGAATCATCAAGAAAAAATTCAGATTTCTTGACCATTCTGAAACTCAGTATGACTGAACTGCATTAACATAGCCAAATACCATAAAACCACACCATCCACACACCAGGTAAGACTCATTGCAGTGGAAATCCAGGTCACAGTAAGGCCATGACAACACAAGATAGCACATCACACCAACCCTATAGCCAGGAATACAGTCATATCCCAACCCAGCCTTTCCAAACTTGAAATGGAGCCAGCTGCACTGTTAAAGGATTGAGATTTTATCACCAAAATCTAAAGAACTGTCAGCTCCTTCTGTCTCAAGTATTACATATCTAGATTTTTCCAGTCACACTGTCATAATGCTGCCTTAGTTACCTAAATGCAAGCTTTGGTTTCCAATAAACAATACATTGYCTTATATATCAAGAGTTCTATGACCATTATAGTGCAAGGATTCCATATCTCCAAAGTTTCATACCTCCTTGATGTTTCTCATAGGCAGCTCCTCTGAGCACTGACTCTTCCCAGTTCTTGCAGTAGCCAACTAACTCAAGATGCCACCAATCCCCTCTTTTATACCACTGTTCCTATTGGCTACAGGTGTGGCCTGTTAACATCAGGCCTGCTCCTGATCTTTAGTAACTGGTCCAGCTGCAACTCGTTGGGGGATAAGRTTACATTCTATACYMCCTTCATTTACCCATGCTGTATCCCCCTACAACAATATTTTCTAGATAGCAGAAAAGAATGGTCAATCTTTTTCCAGAAACCTTGATCATTTATCTCAAAACTGTGTTGCAGAGAATTCCTTACATCTATAAAAGCACTCAGAAGTTTATAATTAATCTATCACTCAGTAAGTCTGTAAATAGGCCTACATATGTAGCTTACAGTAAGATAAAATGTAGAATAGTTTATGCTAGCCATTTAAAGTTAAATGATATTAAAAAGAGACTTTACTGAATCAAAGTAAATGTACAAGGAGTTTATTTCAATTCAGCTTTAGTTACACTAACAAAAAATTAGATAATGTAGAAACATTAGAAAGAAGTGAGATGAGTCAGGGTTTTCCATGAAAAACAGCTTCACTGCAGAGTAGCCAATAGAAATAATTTTAACCTTATTTAGATTAAGATAAAGTGGCACTCTAATATCTCACTATCTTATCTAGATAATTTTATTAGTGCTTAAAATAATAAAAGATGCATCTGGCAGCAGAACAGCATTCCTCTATTGCAGGATTTGTGATCTGCACAGGCTCACATCTGCAAATGCAGATTGACACTTTTGTAAATTACACAAGATTTTCTAATCTAAGACATTCTCTTCCTCTTGCTGTTCTTTAAATCAAATTTTAGTTTATATCTGGTTTTCATTCCTTCTGGGKTTTTTTTTTTCTTTTGTGTGTTTATAATCATTGCATAATTTCACTCATTGCACGATTRCATAACAGGCATCTTCTGTGACAGATTGCTATTTTATTCTTCTTCATGCATATATATTTTACTGCATACTGAGGGACTCATGTAGAAATATTTTTATCTGTCACCATTGAAGACTGGTCTTTTGGAGCAGCTCCTTAGCTCACAGCTAGCYTCAGGGTTGCCTGAAACAATGGGGATGAAGATCCCCAAATGCTCCCCACAGTCACTCATTTTGCTCTCTTGGCCTCGAAAGTGAAGAAGAAAATAATTTCCTAATTTTATAGAACTAATATTTTAAAAGTACACTCTTTGCTAAATATTTCAGTTACCATTATCCTTTTGGACACTATCCAACTTGCCACAGGACAATAACTTACAAGCACTCTTGTGGTTTTTTTTGTGTGTGTGTGTGTGTGTATGTGTGTGTAGTTTGTGCTCTATCAACACCACATCAGTTCCCAATACAAACAACATAACTTGAAGAATTTTGAACACCATAATTCCAGAGCTCAGGTCAAAATGCTCTTGACATAATGGGAGTCTCAYCTGAATCATAGATTTGCAGACTTTTGAGATTGAAGAGACCCTCTAGAAATCATCTGGCCTGTGCCCCTGCTCAGAGCCCAGCCACCTAAAGCAGGTTACTCAGGACCAGCTGTGTCCAGCTGGGGTTTGAATATCTTCAAGGATGGAGATTCTCCAGCCCCTCTTGGCACCCTGTGCCACTGTTTGATGATCCTTAAAGTGAAAGTGGGTTTTCCTATATTTAAATTWAATTTATTGTATTTCAATAATTCCTTGTGTCCTTTGCCTCCTCTTCTGTCACTGAGCATCAGGCAGAAGAGTCTGGTTCTCTCTTCTTTACTGCCTGCYAACAAATAGATTTATAAGATCCAGATCTTGAAAATTAGGGCTYCCATCTACGGAAATGAAGACCAACAGCATTGCTTCTCCCGGTAAGTCTTTTCTGAAATGTTCTTAGTGCATTGCATTTAACACAGTAGGTAAATGCTCCCCAGAGGAATCTGAAAAGCTCAGCAATTGAAGGGAATTAACAACACATACTATTACTTCTCCAATCTGCACACTAAAGGCCCAGGAAGCTCTCACTTCTTACTCAAATTTTCCATCAAGGTTCTGCAAAATTTAGATACACCCAATCCACAGTTCCTGACTAATACTCCCTTTTGGGGTGCAGTAGCTCCTGCAGTTGTTCCTGTATTAATGGTTTGGATTCATGGTCAATTTTGTCCTTTAAACTTCAATCCTTTATCCCTTTTGATTCTTTTACAGCTTCAGGTTCCCATAGTGTAAGGGCAGGAACATTACAGTGGTTCTAATACAAACAGYTTTCTAGTTATAAGAATAAACTAATACAATAGTATTCTCACTATAATTCTCTCTGAATTACAAATTCCTATTGTAAATTGCCAAAATTTGCTATGAACATGAAGGAAACAAATGAGAGAGACAGAGAAAGGGGGAAGATGGAGGGAGGAAAGGAGAGGGCAAGAAGGGAGGGAGGAGCAAGACAGCCTTGCCAGAAACAGGATTTATTTGTGCTAAGCCCATAAATAGAGTTACAGATATGGCATTAGTAGAGATACAATTTAAATAAATCAGCTGCTGGGAAACAGAAATGTTATGCAACAGAAGCAAATAACTGGTTCGGTGATTGCTGGAATTAATGAGCCCTGAGTTTCAATATATTTAGATTTTCTGGAGGGTGCCATTTTTAACTGAATTCTTCTAAAGCTGCTGCGTAGGTGCATCTCTTGTGGAAGAACAGATAATCTACACAAGATAGAAATATTCTGTATGGTTTGGATGATTCTTCTTTTTGTTCAGTGAGGTGCAACTTCTGACTGACCTGGTGTAATAAAAGTTGAGAAACCTGCCCAACAAATGTTTTTGAAATCAGCATGATTCCATGAGAAGTTTTGAATTTGCTGAGTTCTTGTTCACTAGACCTAGATACTGAATTCAAAGAAAGAGTTAACCAGTATTGTAACCATAGTATTTAGATGCATTTTTCCAAATTCTCCAAATGGCTCCAATTATTATTGTTTGTATTGTTTCTGATAAAAACTGTATCAGAAATCTAGTGAAAGAATTCTGAATAATTMGATATTTGCAGCCTTTGTCATTAATAACTTCCGCTTTTCTGAAAATGCTAYGGATTATAAACCCACCAACTGACTGCTTATGGAAATTCCAGTTATAGACAATGTCTATTTTTGATTTTGGTCTTTTGAATCTCAGCAATTCRATTTAGGACTTCACAACTTGATGATTATATGTTCCTATTTCAGATCAAATCTGGGGAGGTAAGTGGCTTAACAGGTAATACATTTGCCAACATACCTTTCARTCCAATAAAATGAAAGTATTTCTTTCTAATACCTGAAGGCTTCATGGAAATCAATAGCTTTATAAAAGCTGATATTTGCTGATAGTCTTCTCRACTCCAGCTGCAAACGCAATTGGATTTTTTTCTAATGAGATTGATACGTTGCCCTTCCTCTGAATCTCTGGAGTTATGTGAGACAAGCTAAGCAGTTTGTTGAAGACACAAAACAGAAGGGGTCAGAGGAAACACTTTCACTGTGCTGAAACTGGTACACAGAGTCCTCAGTCAACTCTTCCCCACACAGGACAGCAGTCCTACAATGATGGTGAAAGTGTCTCTAAAAGATGAAAATATCTTGGTGTAAAGAACTGCATTTTATCACTTTTCCCAGTAGCTGAGGTCAGCTGCATTTGCAACTACAGTTTTTTCATAATTCCTATGTGAAAACGTCCTCTTCCATGTTATTTTCCTGAACACCATAAAAGCAGGAAGCACTAAATATAATTTTTTAATTTATCTAAGTTTAAGATAAATTCAAAAACTTTAGACACCTAGAAGATTAAAGACAAAACAAAGGTTCATTTAAAAAATCAGCAACAGTAAAAATAACAAAAAACATGGATCAGTAATTTCTAATAGCTAATACTACTTATGCGTATTGGCAGTAAAAGAAGCAGTTATAAAGGCTGTCTAGAAATAGATCTTTAACAGCATACTAAATTTTATAATTTCATTACATTTATTTCATGTAATAGTAAATACAGTTATGCATGGAATCATGTTATTATGAATTGAAATAACAAATGTGTGCTTGAATGAGATCAGAAATATACTTTTTTGCTTTGTYTAGTTTTGCCTTTTTTTTTTTCTTACAGATCTAGTTGTTTAGACATAAAGGTCAAATGATCCCAGGAAAGGAATTGGGTATTAACAATGTTTAGAGAACACACGAGAGATTTAAGAGTTGCATTCAATAAAGCACTCCATAAAGTGCACATGGTCTTTAATAACAGCCTTTCCAGCTCTTCAATGTTTTTTTCCAAAAACTTACCATGAAGATGATTCTTGACAAAGCAAATCATTAATACTAAGCATCTATGACAAAACTGTAAAGAATTTTTTAGTAGTATATGTATAATTTAGTGGCTTATCAGCATTTATTGAACTTCACAACAACCTGAGATTTTGAATTAAACTTTCTACCTGATTTGCAAACAGTAATTGTGATTCTCAGCTGAACATGCATGTTCCTTGAAAGATCCTGTGCTTTGACACTTCATTTAACTGAGATGACTTTCTAGAAGTAATAAAATACTGCTAATCCAGTYGATCCAGTTGCTGGTTTTTCCTGTTCAAGATTTATCAGATGATTTCAAACATATTACAGAAACACACTTTTATCTATGCAAAACTGAAAAAGTTCAAAAAAAATTCCTACATGATTTAGTGCCAGATATTTTAATTCTTCAGGCCACTAGCATCCTATTTTCTATTGYTCTTTTCAGTCTGCTTTTGCAGTTTTAGGACAACATTCTTTTACATCTTATTTAGGAAGGTTGCCTTTTTTATTCAGAAGCCCATATATGTTTAGAAAATAATTTCTGTGGTACAACCAGATGAAAACTTGCCAGGAAATGAGGAACCTGAAATGATTCAACAAAGGACTCAAAATTTCATAAACTTGCTGGCACGAAAGAAGGGATTTTGAAACTCTTTCCTGTACAAGCTGCTCCCTCTGATACACATTTTTTTTCTCATTGTGAGTAAATATCATTAGGTATAACTGAACTTTCCACTTTTTCTGCACAGATTTTTTTGCACCTCTGTCTTGACAGAATAGGAATAGGTAACATAGAAATAGCACTCTTATTATCCCTGTAAATGCAACTAAAATGTATTATCAAGATGTGTCCTGGATGGATCAAAGAAATTTTCACTCAGGAGCAGTTTCTRTTTACGGATGCAGCATTTTTGAAACTCTCACACACACAATTTTACTGATTCAGAGACYGATCCCCGCCAGCCCCGGGGCAAATGCAAAGCAGAAGAGGTTTATTTAACCAGATTTCCCATGGTTTTGCTCATGGATCAGTTTTTGCTCATGGATCTTCTGCCGTCTGGTGGGATCAGGTAGAGACCCTTGCTGAGAATCCTGCGCGCCATTAGCAGCAGCTACAGCAGTGGGTTCCCGCTGTGGTTTAGATGAGTCCAGCGAAGCAGCTGTGCTCAGTTTCAGCGAGGAAAGAGTTAAGGAGCTCCGTGTTCCCCTGTGCCCGGGAGGCAGCCTTTGTGTTTAACATTGGCAGGGGCTCAGCTCGGGCTGGAGGTTTGTTTTAATTGGGGGAGGGGGCGGTGAAGAGGGGACGCTCCGACTTCTCCRGTCTGTCTCTTTCGTTCACAGATTTAGCGGAGGTGGAGATTCTCAATTCCACCCAGTCAGACGCAGGCAGGAGGATCTGGTAAGACTATCCCAGGAAAAGCCACTCCGAAGAAATTCTCCGAGGCGGCGGCGGCGGCGGCGGCAGCATGAGGGTGAGCCGGGCGGGGAGGCGGCGCGGCGGGGGGAAGGAAGTGCCGGGATGCTGCGGGATGCTGCGGGAGCCCCGAACCCATCCCGCACCAGGAACAGCCGGGAACAGCCCGGCCCGAGCCCCGGGCACCTTCCGCACCGCTGGAATCGTCCCGCACAGGGATTCGGGGCCGGTGGTGCACCTCTGTGTGCGGGTGTGAGCGTGTGAGAGACAGGAAGGGAGCGAGAACAAGAGACGGCACAAGGCAGCTTGGGGGAACTGTTATTCCATAAASTTTAACAATGTATGGATCTTGCCAGAGGCTCTCCATATAGGCTGCAGGGCAGGCAGCACTGGTTTGYCAGTACWTGCTGGAATCGATCCTTYGCTGATGGAGCAAGGAGCGTGTTTCCTCCCGCCTTGGAGAAGGAGCAGCGGGCGGCTTCCCCGGCAGCGCTCGCTGGAACAGCCCAGAGAATCCCCCTTGCCGGCGTTGTTCCCTTCAGTGCCTTCCTGCCCTGCTCCGCTTCATTTGCTCCTGGTCACATCTCAGCTGCATTACACTCATTAAGCCCTGCTAACGTTTTAGTCGGTCTTTGGAACAATTTCATTTCCACTAGTACGGTCACTTCTTGCGAACCTCGGCATGGGAATTTTTCTGGCTTGATACTCCAGGCAAGCCAGGAATTCAGTTCCCCGCATCCGCGGCTGCAGCRCTGCAGGAGCACAGGCACAACACAGGCGGGAGGCTCCCACATTAACAGAGCACCCTCACACCCCCCAGGTACCCAGGCTGCCTGTGTGAAGGACAATCCTAGATTACCTTATCACAGAAAGTTATCAGGGATGCCAGTGTGTTACTCATACCAGGCAGGCTGCATGATATATTCTGCAACAAGATAAATACTTTAAAAATATGCACAGAGGAATGAAGGGCTGTCAGGAATCTATWAAAAAGTACCCTTAGTAGTTAGCCTATTAAAAACTTTCTCGTTTTGCTTCTTAGGGAAAAGTTTCTTCCGGGAGAGGGAAGAGATGGTAATTGGCAATTTTGTTCCCAGCTTTGTATGCTGGCGGCATGACTGCCATGCTGCCACCATGTTTATATGATACATACATCAGATTTTCACAAAAATGGTCACAAAGTAAACAGGAAATTATTATAACTACTAAAACATAGGGCTGGGGGTTCTGTTATAGCTTTATCACATTTACTTGKGAAAGCCATTAATAGTGATACATGTTTCCCATCTGTAAATTGAGGAACCATAATMATAGAAAATAATACAAGTATTAATCCTTGCCTGAAAAGAGTTACAGTCAAACATCTCTTTTTTTTCTGGTAAGATTTAGAAGCCTAAAGTGAAAACACTTGCACCATGCTGCTGCTAAGTGCCCTGAGATACCGTCATAACCAGCATTTAATTTAATTAAATAAAGAAGGATTTACTATTTAGTATGTTACACTTYGAAATTAAGTCCATGGGAACTGCAGTTGGCCAGTTGCTGATCTCAAAACCAGCAGTGCAAGGATGGAAAGGTGGATCCCTGGTCTGTGAGGGACAGCACTCTGCATGCCAGACAGGAATGCTCCCGTTAGCATCGCATCTGCTGCTCTGCAGAGGTACACACACACTTCCACAGACCACATACAACAGGAGCCTGCAATACTAGTAAATATTTATASTCTGCCTCCTCCAGGAGTACTATCAGTAAATTTTCTCCCTCCTTCTCTGGTAAATRTCTTGCTATAAACTCTGACTTAACAGCCCCACAGGGACTGAAATTAGGRTTCATTTATTTAAAAGGATCCTCCCAAATACTTCAGGCGAGTCCCTGGAAATCAAAAAGTTATAAATACTTTATTTGCTACTCTTCTTTTGTCAACACTGAAGCACTTTGTCTTGTTTTGCAGATATAAACCATGTAAAAAAAATAAATCTTAAATTAAACCAAGGCTTCAGGAAAATGGACTTAAATGGCATCCCTGGTTTCACYGGAGGTTTGGTATCTACAAACCCTGTGGCAATGCTTGCACACAGGCAGTCACACTTACTAGGGCAGGATTCTATGATGCTTTCTTCCCTRCCTGGAAATTACATGAGTTGTTGCTTAGAATACTAAACCAAGTATTTTTTTTTATCCTTAAAGAGCTTAATTTTTTATTATTAACTTCACTGTGGTTAAGTACTGAGCATGAGTTGCATGGCAATTACATTCAGAACCAGATAACAGAGTTTGAAGGTATTTTCCTGGCCAGMGGCCTATGCTAGGACTATAGAATCTTCCTCCGAATATTTAGAGATTTTGGATCTGGTGCAGATTTTGATTTGAAGTACATGTCTTATCAGTTTTCATTTGAAATCCAGGTAATAAATCAGACAAAAATAATGTAAAGTCTAATTGTTGCAGTACCTGAAAAATACTCAGAAAATTGATGAATTTACTACCTTTAATTTTTAACGTAGTGCTTTTACCTCTTGTTTTCAAAGAAAAAATAATTAATTCTTCTTTTRGCTAAAATACCATTCAGCAGTCTCCAAGACAAGTCGACTGCAAGACTATAATTTAAAACAGAATTTCATCCCCCTTATTTTTTCCATCCCTATACAAATTCTGTCTCAGCAGGGTTTTGTGGGATCTTATTTGCATAAGCTATCACTTACTTAAGGAATTTTTTGTGTTTGCCTCTTGCCAGACAGGTAATGGGGGTAACCTAGATTTCAGAGCAGCACAGTGAGTACAAACAGATGTTTATACATATGTGCTGCAGAGGCTGAACACTCAGATACCTTCCCYAAGTGAGAAACAGGACGTGTTAGACTACCTATTGTGCTGATTATGTGGGTTTTTTTCCTTTTCTTTTTTTGCTTACAGTTTCTCTCCGCAGSTGAAAAAGTGAGAAATATCTCACTGAAATACTGAAGAAAAAACCGAGGGTCTTGTCTCACTGAATTTGCTCACTGGGGACTTCAGGATGGAAGCCTTGTGTTTAAGAGTTTCCTTGCTGCTGCTGGTCCCGGGATTTGTCCTCAGTGACAGCTCTGACAGAGACGTTTCCAACCGGAGCGACTCGGGAAACCCCCTTTCCACCTTTTCAGGGATGGAATCCAGCATTCTCCTCACCACCATGCAGCCCCCGGTGTCCAACCAGACTGTCAAATGTTCCCAGCAGACTAAGATTGCTGAAACTTTCAAATACATTAACACCGTGGTATCCTGTGCTATTTTCATCATTGGGATGGTTGGGAATGCAACTCTGCTGAGGATCATTTACCAGAACAAGTGTATGAGGAACGGCCCGAACGCGCTGATAGCCAGCCTGGCACTGGGAGACCTTATCTACATTGTCATTGATATCCCCATCATCGTGTACAAGGTAGGACGCTGCCACCCATTCCAACTGCAGCTCCTTACCAGTTCCCTGGCTGCTCTCTGGGCATCCTCCCCTATTTAGTGCTCTTTTGTCAGTGAATAGTGCAATTAAGGAAACAATATAACTCCTCCCTGTTCTGCAACAAACCCTTTGCTCTCAGGTCTCACCTCCATCAAGAGAAAGTGTATCTCCCACTAAAGATGGTGCAGCTCTTAGCTGCTAACCAAAGCGTGGCCTTGGCCATTTCACAGGAGCTCTTCATTTCTCATAGCTGCTACAGCTAGCAAAAGAATTTATGAGGGAAGACTTTTTATAAACTGTTCTCCTCCTTGAACTAGCTGCTATTTTTATATTATCCAATCCTTACTTTATATTTTTACAGAAAATACTCCCTGTGATATGCAGGCTTCATACTATGACTTTGAAGGGAGATATTACGTCAGTTAAGTTGAGCCTTAAGGTTTTCATTTAATATTCATTAATAGCAGAGTCTCAAAATTATTCCAATTATATCAGAGACCATTTCTGAAATATTAAATTTCATCTGGACTTGTCAAAGTGCAAAAAGGCTCCTAAGCAATTCTTTTATCCRGTATAAAGTTATCTTGTCCCAGTGTTTTGATTTTCCAATTTAGTTAAACAAAGGCACAAAGCAGTGCTTTTTCTATTGCAATTTATGTTTCCTGATATAATTCAAGCCAGAACACGCTTGAATGAATGGAACTGAGCCCTTTTTAATATATTTCATTGATATTAACTTTGAATWGTCTTAGAAAATCATCTTAGAAAATCATCAAAGAATTTTGTAAGCTTGTACCTGTCTGTTTGTGGACCATACACAGTTGCATACCTGATAGGATATCTAACTTTTTCTTTCTTTTTTCAGTAGAAACATTAAGTGTTTCTGTTTGTAAACAAAASACTAAGTCATATATTATATATGTCATATAATTAAGAAAAAATGTTGTTCACAATTCCAGCCCTAAAGATTCTAATGACTTTTATTTACATGCATTTTAAATGAAACATTTTAATGCATGGTTTTATAATAACTGGTGCCCTGTGGTTTCAAACTGCATTTTAAAATTAAGGAAACAATGACTTTAAAACATGCATTTTGCATCTTTATAACACTGACATCATAACTGCATTATAACACAGGTATTCATAGGATCATAAAGTTTGAATTAATTAATGGAAAAAATTCTCTCTATGTGCATATATTACATTTGTACAGAGGCACTGGTCTGTTATTGTCCACCCAACCAGGAGGAAGAGGTGGACAACATACTCTAATAAGCAGCTGCAGAATGTCTCAGGATCACYATCCCTTGTTCTTGTGGTGACTTTAACCTACCAGACATCTGCTGGGAACTTTACACAGCAGAAAAGAGGCAGTCCAGGAAATCCTTAGAGTGTGTGGAGGACAAGTTTTGTCCCAGCTGGTGAGCGAGCCCAGCAGGGGAGGGACTGTGTTACACCTGTTATTGCAAATAGAGATGGGCTGGTGGGAGATGAGGAGGYTGGAGGCCACTTGGGGCACAGTGATCATGGAATTATAGAGTTCTTGATATTTGGTGAAATCAGGAGGAGCATCAAGAAGACTTACATTGGATTTCTGGAGGGCAGACTTTGGCCTGTTTAGGAGACTTAATCAGAGAGTTCCATGGGAAGCAGCCCTTAAAAACAAAGGAGTACAGGAAAGGTGGGCGTGCTYTAAAACAGAGATCCYRAGGGCACAGGAACAGACYGTCCCTGTGTGCCCAAAGATGAGTCGACAAGGCAAAAGTCCAGTCTGGACGAGCAACAAGGTTTTGAAGGAACTTAGAAATAAAAAGAGGATGTATCATCTTTGGAAAGAGGGTCAGATCTCTCAGGAAGTATTCAAGGGGTTTGCTAGGGCATGTAGGAAAAAAATTAAGGGAGGTTAAAGGGCAGTTCAAACTTAATTTGGCAACTTTTGTAAAGGATAATAAAAAATGTCTTTACAAATATATTAACAGCAAAAGGAAGGGTAAGACCAAACTTTGTTCTATACTGGATATGGGAGGGAACTCACTAACTGCAGATGAGGAGAAGGTGAAAGAGCCTAACTCTTTCTTTGCCTCTGTCTTTAGTCCTGTCTAGATGTCTTGTCCTCAGGACAGCTGTCCTCCTGGGTTGGTAGATGGTGTCAGGGARAAGAATGGTCCCCCTGTTATCCAGGAGAAGGCAGTCAGAGAACTGCTGAGCAGCTTGGATGTTCATAAATCCATGGCACCAGATGGGATCCATCCCAGGGTGATGAGGAAACCGGCAGATGAGCTTGTGAAGCTGCTCCCCATCATTTACCAGCAGTCCTGGCTCACTGGGGAGGTTCCAGATGACTGAAAGCTGGCCAATGTGATGCCCATTCACAAAAAGGGTGAGAAGGAGGATCCTGGTAATTACAGGTCAGTTGGCCTGACCTCAGTACCAGGTAAGGTAATGGACAGTTTATACTGAGTGTCATGACAGAGCACTTACAGGATGGCCAGGGTATCAGATCCAGCCAGYAYGGGTTKAGGAGGGGTAGGTCGTGTTTGACCAACCTGATCTCCTYTTATGGCCAGGTGACCTGCCTGGTGGATGCAGGAAAGGCTGTGGATGTTGTCTATTTGGACTTCAGCAGGGCCTCTGACACTGTGTCCCACAGCACACTCCYRGASAAGCTGGCAGCCCGTGGCTTGGACAGGAGCACTCTGTGCTGGGTTAGGAACTGGCTGCATGGYGGGGCCCAGAGGGTGGTGGTGAATGGTGCTGCATCCAGCTGGGGCCTGTCACCAGTGGTGTCCCTCMGGGGYCTGTGAAAGTACTAGTTCTCTTCAATATTTTTATTGATGACATAGATGAGGGCATTGAGTCTTTCATTAGTAAATTTGYAGATGACACTAAGCTGGGAGTGTGTGTTGATCTGTTGGAAGGTAGGAGGGCTCTGCAGACAGACCTGGAATGGTTGGATGGATGGGSAGAGTCCAACAGGATGAAGTTTAATTAAAGTCCAAGTGCTGAGTCCTGCATTTTGGCCACAATAACCCCCTGCAATGTTACAGGCTGGGGAYGGCGTGGCTGGACAGTGCCCAGGCAGAAAGGGACCTGGGGGTACTGACAGCCAGCTGAACATGAGCCAGCAGTGTGGCCACAYGGCCAAGAAATCCAATGRCATCSTGGCCAGTATCAGGAATGGTGTGGCCAGCAGGAGCAGGGAGGTCATCCTTCCYSTGTACTYGGCACTGGTGAGGCCACACCTTSAGTGCTGTGTCCAGTTCTGGGCCCTCAGTTTGGGAAGGACTTTGAGATGCTCGWGCGTGTCCAGAGGAGGCAACAASGCTGGAGAGGGGCTTGGAACACAAGCCCTGTGAGGGATGACTGAGGGAGCTGRGGGTGTTTMGCCGGGAGAAAAGGAGACTCAGRGGTGACCTTATCACTYTCTACAACTTCTGAAAGGTGGCTGTAGTCAGGTGGGGGTTGGTCTCTTTCTCCAGGCAGCAACTGACTGAAGAAGAGGACATAGTCTCAAGCTGCGTCAAGGGAGATACAGGTTGGATATCGGCAAAAAGTTTTTATGGAAAGAGTGATAAAGTGTTGGAATGGTCTGCCCGGGCAGGTGGTGGAGTCACCATCCCTGGATGTGTTTAAGGAAATACTGGATGTGGCACTCAGTGCCATGGTTTAGTTGAGGTGTTAGGGCTGGTTGGACTTGATGATCTTGAAGGTCTCTTCCAGCCCAGTGATTCTGTGATATTATCTATGGTGAAAAGCAGCACCTGGTTCTGATCTTCCAGTTGTATACATTACAGATAAGTCTTTTAACTTTAACTGGGTTTATTATAACATGAATTTGAACTAGGGTGACTGTAAATAATTATGGATGTGATTTAATGAAAATTCTAGTTTCACTTTTAATGAAAATTCTAGTTTCACTTTTCAATACTCCACCTGGGAAGATAAAGTGTCAATTTGTTGATAAGCTTTCTGTAGAGTATTTTGGATTACCAAGTTGGTGAGAAAGATTAGCTTCTGCCTGATTTAGATTCTCCTGTCTTCCACAGCTGGGTGAATGCCTTATGGGACATCAGACTGGGGCTCTTAGCTTAACTCAGAGCCTACACAAGGCCAGGCTGGATGGGGCTCTGAGCAACCTGGGCTAGTGGGAGRTGTCCCTGTCCATCCCTGTCCCATGGCTGCGGGCTTGGAACTGGATGATCRTTAAGGTCCCTTCCAACCCAAACCATTCAGTGATTCTGTGACTGCACCTCCCATGATGTATTACAGTTTCCTTCTTGGCAAATTACCCTTATGTCTTTATGGATAATTACTAAGGCAGCACTCTCACTTCTTATAGTATATCTGATAGCACATTTTAAGGAAGAATGGCATGAGTTCTTTTCAGAGCTAAGTTTGAGAAAGAACAAGAATTTTTATTTCACAATTTTTTCTAACYTTTCAAGAGCTCTGCTTCTTTTTTGCAATGAGGAATGGAAATCTGGAATTAATTATGCCTTTCAGAATTGCTTTTTGATGGTCTTCTGAGAACTTCTTTGGAAGTTTAGTTGAAAGTAACCAACAATTATTTTTATATTCTCTTTATTATTTTGCAATATATTTTTTCTATTGTKTTTCTGTCACTTCTCTAGAATTCCATAGGTGCATTTGTCTTGGTCTATCTTATATGATGAGCTGAACTATGGTTCTGATTTGATGAATGAAATTTCCTTAGCCTACATGAGAAATTATTTTTGTGCTGCAGAGAAGTGTTGGATAAATAAAGGCTATGAACAAAACTGCGACCCCTTGACACCAACGTCTGTCAATTTCTACAYGTAAGAGGGAAGAATTAAAATAAACTTTAAAGCTTAATTCTAGCTTTTAGTTATCTTTCAGTTATTTAACTTTCAGAATAAATTACTTATAAATTACCACATACAACCACCCTGTTGTCTGAGGTTTGCTGCAAGAATTGTGACACAGGGAAGGATTTATGGCTTTATAAGGAGACTCTCGTACATCTGATAAGAAATGCTATTAGTATTAGTATTAGTATTAGTATTAGTATTAGTATTAGTATTAGTATTAGTATTAGTATTATTAGTATTATTATTATCCATTTTTTATGTGAACCATTCAGTAATTTGGATGCTTACATTAGGAGTTGGGTTTAAAGTTTGTTAAATGCCATTCCTGTTTGCATCACTAGGGATCCTAAAATCTGTGTCACCTTTCAGCTCCTCTTGTTGAGTGACAGTGTGAAAGGTGCCCCCTGGAAATATCATTATTGGATARTTGAAGTGACAGGCTTTTAAGGAAAAAAAAATTCAAGTGTTCTTACTTTTGTTAGAAAGTAATTTATGCCCTTCTGAACTTTATTTTAAAAGATTCTTTTCATTTCAGCCTCCTGTTGAACCATATATTCGTATCCTCCACATAAGTGGTTTCAAACTCCTCATAGCTTTCAGGTCAGATCTTTATTTTTAGGACAAAACAGGTTGGAAATCAGAGTAAACAAGCATTCAGCTGCATATTAAAATAACAAATAGTAGAGTGTTAAGATGGCCACATTATATAGAAAATAATGTATGATGCCTGTAATTATAATTGAATATCTGAAATAGTTATAATCACWTTCCTGAAACATAATGTAGCTGTAACTATTTTGGTAGTACCTTCAAAAGAGAAGTGGATAATGCTACTGGTACTCAAATCCATTTTTCAAACCCTTAGAAAGAAGCAGCTATAAAACTGTAATAATTGGCAATGTAAGATCTCAGGAGAATTGAGTCCTTTATTCTGYTATGTGTTTACACAATTAACAAAGATATGATGCTGGGAAAAAAGTAATTATGTAATTTATSCCAACTAAAGATGTGGTCACAGGGATTTGATGTTTTTAACCTTTCTTTGTGGTAGAGTAGGCTCAAAAACTCACTCCTTACTTTCTCCAATTACTGTAATTATATAGTGGATTCCCCTTATTGTTAAGTGGATTGCAATGTGAGTAATATTTACTGTCCTTTGAAGATATTCTGGATGTATTACAGTGCCATTACACTTAACTACCACAATATATCCACTTGATGTATCAAATCAGTAGTAAAAATCTTAATAAATTGAGTTTTACAGGAATGGTAAMTGTTATAAATCCAACCTTAATAGACCAAACTAAGACAATTTAATTTTCAATCACATTTTTATACCACCAGGAGCCAMATAGTCTCCTCTTTGCCCAAAACATAACTTTCTCAGACATTCAAGATGTCAAAGCCTAAAGCCCCGTATCAGTAAGAATTATTTCTCTGCAGGGAAAAGATGAGCAGAAAATAAAAGTTTCATATTTTACACAGCTGTAAGGTTAAGGCATTGAAGAAGAGATGGGTTCCTTTTCTTGTATCAGGTGGCATTAGCACATAACTGAAAGCTGCTGATCACCTGCATTACCCATCACTGCCATGTGCATTTTTTAGCAAATAAATTCAGATGCAATGCAAAAAAAACTTCTTTAGAAGGGCTGCTTACCATAAAGGCTTTACATTGGCAGTACAAAGGCAGCAGCAGAATAGCCACAGCACCACTGTTGCCTTGGCTGCTCTGAGCTCTGGCAAACCCTTATGGCTGTTCCTGCTGCTGCTCCCATGGCTGAAGCACAGCACAGCAATAGGAACAACAGCAGGTGCTCACCACAGACACTGCTGTCCACTGTTCTTGCCTGAGCTCATGGAGCTTSAAACACTCTGCACCAAGGCTCTCACCTTCAAAATGGCAAAATTTTAACTGCCATTGGGAAGTCCTGAGCTGTCTCTGCTTCCAGTTTTACGTACTTCAGAGAAAAACATAAAAAATGAGTTCTATTTCTTGGAAACTGGCCTACATAGGGCTGACATAAACTGCATAGCCTTAGCTCAGAATGTGCTTAACTCCTTAAATCATTAGTTTACAAAGTAGATGAAGCAAATTAGGCAGCTTTTTACCTGTTTCTTTAATAACATTTTCTTAACCATTTTACTGTTATAAAGTGGAAGACATCTACCCAGGAAAGAATCAAGCTCAGACAGCTCAAGGAGACAGTTCACTGCTCAGACAGCTCAAGGAGATGTTTTCTTGAATAAAACAGGGGGGATTTTGGTTTTTTAATTGGTATTCATGCTTAATTTAGTTGCAACATTATCTAAATCTGAGTAGTCCATCCAGAACATTAAAAATSTAAATATAGAAGGTACCTGACAGCAAGCAAACATGTTCCTCCATTTTGTCTTCAGTAAAGGAAGACTCAGCCAAAACATTTCTAGTCATGGACATTTTTTAGCATCAGAGCATATGTGTAAGTGTCAGAGCAATCCCTTCTGAATCAAAAATTATTTGGCRTAATTGAATACCTTCACCAACATTAATAATTATACCTACATGGGGATGCTAATTAACCACATTGGCACTGATCTTGTAGCTGATAGAACAAGCGGCATCTTTAGTGCCAAAGGAGTATAAAGCCAAGCCAACAGCACACAAAAAGGTAAGGGCACTTAGGAAAGATATGCTTCTTTAAAGGCAGAATTTTTCATATGTATAGTGTGTATTTCTCAATGAAGTACCAACACAAGTAGGAAATTCTGAGGCCTCAGAACAACTACATTCTGGTTTTCAATAAATTCTTACCAAAGATTCCCAGAAGGAATTAATGGATAGCCCWGTGTGATGCAGAAATGAATAGAACCTGCTCCAAACAGGATCTATTGTTCAGGTGTACATCTCCATGTAGTGACCAAACACAGCAGAAACCCAGAGGTAGCACAAGAATTGATCACTGASACCTGAAGGCAGAAATTTCCCAAAATAGAGTAGGGAACAGAAATCCATCAGGAATCTATTTACAAACTGCAGCTTCCCAGCAGARTGTGTTTAATGCACATACCAGGGTAGCAGTCAAGGAAGAGATTTTATATTCTTGGTCTTAGCTCAAGATCCACTCTGCCTTTAGCTCATGGYTGTTCTTTGGGGAGTGGGACATATGTTCCCATCAATGCACAGCTCCTCCCTCATCTTCAACTCCTCATCTCATGCCTGCCTTGCYGGTCTGTGGATTTGAAATAGTGTACAGTACTTAGAGACTTAAGGTTTAAGAGAATATTTTAGTGTGGTTTCTGTCTTTATTTCTCAACCAGCTGAACTCTACAGATAACAAGGAATTGTTTTGATTGTGCATATTCAGGGCTTATGGGTTCTGCAGTAACTTCTTAGAAATCCTGTCACTCTTTTTAGCAAGACACAAAAGAAAACACAGCTGGGAGAATAACAAAAGAAATATGAYGCCCAAGGATTGAAAAAATGCCTTTCAACAAATCACCATGCACATAAGCACACCTTGCAGCTCATTTCCCTCAAGAAGAGCAGCTCAGCTTGAGAAACAGTTTACCTAACAGGATGGGAAGATAGCCAACACCATGGAAAGTAATCCTGCTTTGTAAACAGCAAAAATACCACAGGGGAGATGCCTAGGGTTGTTAGGAATGCTTTACTGCTAAGTAGATTTTTGTAATAAATATAACCATTTTAACAAGAACCTAAAACTTAGGATTTCTTTTTTTTCCAGTTAGTTGRGAAAGAATGTTCAGCTGCAAAACCAGGGCATTTGTTTCCTTACTTTTCAGGATSTCTTGAAGTATAATCTATTTTCCCTTGCGTAAAAACTATGCATTCCCTTCCATAGCTGCCTAAGCAGGAGAAAAACACTGTAGGCATTCAGTGAATGGCATGAGACCCTTTGCTACCTTCATCTTTACTCAGCCGGGCTAAGATAAACAAAATAGCAGAAAAAGCTCTGGCAGGGCAATTCAGAGTAAAAATGTATTTGATGGTTCTGATGCATCCCCACATAACCTTTCTTCCTTYCAGGAAGAAAACCAGTCAGTCTTTTATCCACCCAAAGTGGAAAAAAGACAGTTCTTGATAGTAGCAAAATCAGGAATGCATTTCCTGCAAAGAAGAGCTGAAGAGATACAGTGTGTTTTCTCTACCATGCCAGGGCTGTGAATCTAAGTATAAAGAAATAAACAAATTATCCCAAAGCTGGCAGAAGCTTGAACAATCACCTCACCATATACTCAGTACTGATCTTATGCCCTCCAGCATAAAGGCTACCCTCATTTTTATGCCCTGCATTATAAAGGCTACCCTTGTTTTCCTCTACTCTTTGTTTTCCTTTAGTCACTGCCCTTTCAAAATCTGAGGTTTTTCACTTCCTTCACAGCAGTGRGAAGGAATACTTAGAGACAGACTGTGTTCCTCTCCCCCCTGACAACTCCCCCTCTTTCCTGCAAAGTGGTGGAGCACAGGTGACTTGTGAAGCAAGAAATGGATGAGCTTTGTCCAGCAATGCAATTCTCTCCTGTATATATGGGTTTTAGGAAGAAGGGAAATGCTTGAAAACATACARTGAATTCTTACCCTATGACGTTTTATGAGGACAAAAGGGTCCTGTTCAGTCACCACAACCAAAATACCACTGCTGAGGACTCAATACATCCTTATTCCTAACTAAGCAGTCTTACAGATCAGAGATAGGTGAGACACTTCAGTCAGAACCAYCATCTTTTGTCACTTAATGCGGTCAACTCAGTGGTATAGAACTTAGACACTTCTTTGCTGAGCCAGATATCACCTGGATTCCACCCAAAACACCAGATACCTTGTCTAGCCCATGCCTTGAATCAGACAAAGGTACATAAAATTGTAGAACGCAATTTAAGCTTTATCCAGACAGCTCAATATCTCCTAGAGGACTCTAGCCTTAAAAAAAAAAAAATAAAAGGAAAAAACAAAAAGCCAGCAACACCAAATGTGCTGATGTAACAAAACCAAAAGAATTTCCCTTATCTTTCATTCTGGGCTATGTGGCAAAGAAAGAAAATCACCACAGAGAACTCTCCTTTTGTAACTGCTGCTCCCCAGTTAGGAGAAGTTGGTCACTTGCACAACTGGATTTTATCTATACAGATGAAATCTCCTGGCTTGGTCCCCTTCTCCATTACGGCCCAAGTGTAACTTCAGTTGTGGGATAAATAAGATATTTCTATTTTTCTTGAAGACGGAATAGAAGCTGACTTCCATGGTTGTGCCAGAGTTGTTCCAGCAGTATCATGGAACATTTAAATGCCATGAAACTCAGGAGAGTGTCCTAGATGGCAGCAGCATGAGGGCAAGCACTGCTTGTAAGGAACACAGTKCAGTTTCTGGGAAGAACATCCTGTGTGTCAGCACAACAATGGTCCCACGTGGATATAGGGAGAGGCAGTCTCTAGAGCACTGGGATGAAATCAGAGCAGGAAAGGGCAGGTAGGAAGCCTTTGCTGCCATCCTCAATTGCCACATGGCGGAGAGAGGGGACCTCCTGACATGCCCTTGTTGAGCTGAAGGAGTTTTAATAGAGAAGCTCAGATTCAGCACCCAACCAAGCCCATCTATTTTGGGCTGAGCTCCAGGGCCATCMCCTGCCTGCAAACACACAGTACCAGCCTGGCATGGGATAAACACTGTGGCTGCACATGAACATGCTCTGGGCAGCACTCATTTGCTGGGGTTACAACATTCTCTCTTTCAGACTATATATAAATTGCTTGGGATGCACAGTGGGACTTGATGTTTTGTACATCAGCTACCATAATGAGGGGGGTTGGAAAATAACAGCAGCAGCAGAATGAAATCAACGGAGTGACATTTAAAAATCACTGCAAAGGAATGTTCTCAGTCTGATGTCTTGTTTGTCTTCAGCTGCAGCTCAAGGCAGAGAGGCCATATAAAGCAGCAGAGAAGGGAGGATGCTCAAGGAAGCTGTGGCTGTCTGGTCACTTTGTGAGTTTTTAAAGAGCAGTCTTGATTTCTGATTTCAGTGCAAAAATACATGTTGACCACACTCTTTTCTCAGGAATTGCACCACACTATGAAATACTCTCGAGTTGCAAACTGCACAAGGGAAAAGTGCATTTCCTTTGCCACATGTCTTATTTTGAAACCTCAGATATTTTGTAACTGGGTTTGCAAAAGCACAATCCACTTCCACAGCTCATAGAGATCTGGGACACAAGTAGGAGCAATCAGTCTGATTTCTTCTATCCTAGAGCCTTGAGAGAAAATGAAATTTTCTAGAATTTTAAAATAATTTTGTTTGAATATTAGAATATGCACAAGCACTCAAAGAACAAAGCCAGTAGTTCCAGTTCTTGTATTGCATCTAAGTAAATCAGGATTAATTAAATTAAATTCCTGGGTTCATTTTTTTWAATACAAAATAAATGTATTATTTCCTTCTGAAATTTCCATACCGTGCTAGGGCAGAACAGAGGGAAATGGACTTGTKTTGATGCAAAAATTAGTAAAACTAAAGACAGGATCAGATTTGCTGACTGAAATATCTACAGAAGAAAAAAAATTGGCACCTGATCCAAGGGGAAGTAATGAATGCATAGCTGATGTGGAGTGATAATGGAGTACACCCCCAGAAATGATTGCAAAGTGAATCTTGAAATCAAAAAACCTTAYTTCTAGTCCCAGGGATTTTGATTAAAATCCACTTGAAAAGAATGTCTAATGATTTGGTACTGAGATTACTTCAATTAGTGGAAAGTGTAAGAAACAAAAGGAATAAAATACTTTTAATCTCAAAAAAGGAGAGCTTCCTGGGGTGTGGGGTTGAAGCATACATGCTGGAAGCGTGATAAAGCTTCCCTGTGAGGAGTAATGAGTTAGTGAACCTTTTTCAAGTACAACCCTTTTCTTTTTGAAGCTAATATTTGCCTTGTAGTAGCAGAGTTTTGCAGTCACTACAAAGTGCTTGTTCGTTTCTGGTGTAGCTACAGCCACAGTCAGGGGCTGAAATGAATAGGTGCCTTTCAGTTGCGTTTTTAAGTGTGATCTGTAATGATAAATGGGTCTTGGGGCTCTGGTTGGCACAGGGGATTGACAGAAGTCTGCTAGAGCTGCTTTTCCATGGCAGTGCCATTTATAATTTAGCCTTCCCAGCCTGAGAACTACTCTGATTTTACCCAAACCCAGCCAAGAGTATGAAGGWGAAATTCCATGGGACTACAACATGGTTGAATTGCCATGGGTCCTGATCATCCCTTCTTTTTTCAACYTGTTTTTTTGTGATAAAAACTAAAATCTCACATGAGAGCTCTAGGAAAAATGAGGAATATGCTCTGCAAACATTTGTTACACTAYTGCAAATCTATCTGGAAAACAATTCTGCTGGAACTTTAAATGTATTTCATTCAGCCTATAAATACAGATAGAATCAGAGGAGCTAATCAAGAGCTTGCAGATATAAACTTGTCACTTTTGCTACTGAAGGTACTGACTGCAGTTAAATAACCAATCCTAGCAACCCAATCCCTAGCCTTTTAAGAAAAGGGGGATTGCCTTTCACCAAATGTGACTATCCTAAACTGGGATACCATACCAAAGGTGCTTCCACACATAAGTTTGATCCACAGTTTCCACCCAGCTGGCAGAAAGCTGTGAGTTGCTAAAATCTGTCCTGAAATACAAGTAATCAAATGACATTAATATAATCCTAGAGAGACACAGGCAATTTGGAGCGCACAGCGGCTTCCAGCATTTTTCAGGTATCATTTGGGGGACAAAATCACAACTAACTCAGCATTGTGATGAATGAGTATAAAACAGAGGGGGTGCAAAAAATCCACAGCAGGACTATGAGGAGATCTAATTCCTACTTAGGTAGAATTTTGTGATAAACATCTATACACTACAGCAAAGTTCTCTGAAAAACTCATGTTTTGAAAAACCAGAAAGGTAACATCTACCTTAACTGAGATAAAGACAGATGTGAATCTGAACTTCCCACAGTTAACATTTGTATTGCTAAAGGTAGTGATTATTAGCATACTTCAATTTAACACTAATTTAAATAGAAATAAAATGTTTGCTTTGAATACTATAGTCCTGAGTTACAATAAGAATTTGTTTTTCTAACTCTACAGCTAGAATACACCCAYTTTTACCAGATAAGTGTGTTCCAGAACCTAAGCTTCTACTAAAAAACATTTCTAGTCCTTGTGGTTGCAAAGCTAACTCTCAAAACATGAACATCCTACTGCTAAGAAAGTCTCAGCAGAAGAGACYTAGAAAAGATGAACAAAATGGTAGTGCAAGAGTGAGGAGGTTTAGTGACTTTGTTTTTCAACAGAACTATTCATGAGGGCTGAAATATCCCTTACTTGAGTTAAAATAGCTAAATTAGGGCTCAGTACTTTGTATGGACTCAATAGCTTTTTATGACACTTACTCACATTGAATACTGCCAGTTTGCTGTCAGCATGTGTAAAGGGTGATCTTCTGTGACTCTGCAGCCAGTYGTAGATTTGATTATCCTGAATAATTTTTTGTCCTGTGTTTTGTATGTATACTTGCTATCAAAGCCCAGTTCCAAGACATCTTCAAAGCTTTAATAGTTATAGCCAGAAATGTTATTACTTATATGCTAATTCTTCACAACTGTGCACATGAATCACTGTACTAATATTTATTATGCAAATGCCTCCTTGGAAATACTGCTCTAGGCCTCAGTCACTCACATCTTTCCAATGGATGCCTTTCTGCTGCCTTGAAGCACAGCCCACATCTTTGCACGGYTGTCCTTTAAAATGCAATATGGAACAAATTATGCCTGCACAGTGTTTTCTTCACACTCCTCAGAGTCTGGCACTGAATGCTGCCATGAGTTACACAATGGTACATTTATGATGACAAGAATCTACTTGCGTGCAGCACCAGGACTTGGCTCTGAGGTATTTCATTATGGACCCTGAGTTATGTTGTGACTGCCTGGTTCTGGGACACAGCAATCACAACCATTTATGACAGGCTTGAGTTAGATTTTCATTATTCAGTACTGCTGGCAGGTTCACAACAATAAAAAAAAAATATTTTAACAACGCAATTTAGTATTGCAACACCACGAGGTCAACATTTTATGTGAACTTCCAACTTCTGTGCTTCCACAGTAGCAGTTAGTTCCCAGATCCACTCAGTATGAAGGATATGCTTGAGTTATGGAGAATTCAAGGTTCCTTTSGCCGTGTCTAAGACAGGAAATAACTACAATTGTGGCGTACTTGCTAGGTTACTGTTTAAATATTCTGATTATTTTGTATCTTCTCTTTAGCTCCTCGCTCAGAAGTGGCCTTTTGGAAATACAGAATTTGGACAGTTTCTTTGCAAATTCCTTCCCTTTATCCAGAAGGCATCAGTGGGAATCACAGTCCTTAACTTGTGTGCCCTTAGTGTGGACAGGTACAGTATGTTTTACTCTTTTGCCACTCTTCTTGCACATGCAGATTTCCTAAATCTGGGAGCACTAAGCATGGTCTTCTTAGCAGGCAGATTACAATACAGATATAACTTAGATTCTGGTCTTTTATATTCTGGCTAATGCCAAGCATCACATTTGTGGCTGAAAGTATAATATTAAGTCCTTGGGCTAATGAACTTTGCATGTTTYTAAAGGTATTTAAAAGCTCTGGTAAAGCATTATTTCACCTTTTACCAGACAAAAATTTACTGGGGTTTGACTCAGTATCCAGATTTCTTTCTTACATATGATCTCATGGGKTTTTTTTGTATTTGAACAAGATCATAATCCTTAGGCTTAAAAATTAGCTTTTCAACTCACTGCCTATGGACAATAAACAAGGGTTTATTCTGATAACTTTCAAAACTAAAAGAGCTCTACTGRAAAATATGTTGGAAACTTGCTTTGATACTTTGACATAAGTAGTTTGAAAACTAATGCCTCTGCTATTTTTTCTTAATACATAAAATGCAATAGCAGATGAACACTTGACTTCTGTAAAAGTTGCTTTTATGCCTTGAGTTACTTGATCGTGTTCCACTCCAAAATATCAGTACCTCTAAATACAGGAAATACTGTTAAATAAAATGCAGTATGTGTATTAGTACAGGAATGCAAAGAAGCTTTAAAATTAATCTTGATTTGGCTTTACAGAAAAAGTGAATGTATAAGGTTTGCAGTGGATAAATCACTTGGTAGTATCCATACCTAAAATACAGTTCTTTACTGCATTAGTACCTCATTAGCTCAAGCCATAAATAAAAAAAGAAATTTAAAAATAATTAAAAAGGTAATACACGTAACTGTTCTACTTCCATTTTTTGAGTCTGAGAACTACAAAAACAATTCTATTTCTCAAACAATATCTGCCCACCATAAATAAAATCCCGTGGACCACTCTAAGGAATTAATCATAGATCAAGCACATGAAACAGAGAGTTTGTTAGATAAATTCTGACAACTGCAGTTTCACTAGATGAAGTTCAACTGTCATATACATTTTTATAAATTGGAACTAACTCAGCTGAAACCACCTTTTTGTAGATATATTTTTACAAGGACTGATTTGCTAATCCTCACAACAACCAAATGCTGTTTCCATTTGAGTATAAAGTCTGGTATGGGATCAGACTCAGACTATTTAATTTCCTCCTTTAGTTTAGACACTTTGCCAAGGACATATTCTTTATCATCTGTTGCTACTCTAGTAAGTGGTTGCAGAGGATGTGTGTTAAGAAACAGATGTATAGAGCCAGATTCTGATATTGGCAAACAAGAACTGAATCTAGCTTCAATCACCATGAAAGCTCAGAGCACTTTCAATAAGTTGGACACTGGAAGTTGGGCACAGAATTCCGGATCAGCTAACAGCTGCTTTCTAGAATTGAATATGAGTAAATATGAAACAGTGTGCTGTCACAGCTGGACTGTTTCTGGTCTATGGGCAAGTTAATTCTTGCTTTAAAAAAGCTCCTGAAAGTTATCTTGTTTATAATTATTTTGGGTCTTTATATACTGCATTCTATGGCACATAAAAGATGGAGTCAATCGGTAGAGTGAATCCAGAGCTCCATATTTTTAGTCGTTGTTGACTCTCTAYCCCTGTTGCAGACTACAGCCTTAAGTTAGAACAGGATTGGTTTTTTTTTCCTATCAGGAAAATATCTGTGCTAACTACATCCTATTGTAAAACTTCCCTCATTACTACTGCCCTGGAGTGACTTGCCCTGACAGTGTATTAAGGTTTAACTGTGCATGCCCAAGGGGAACAATGGCCACTCACATGTGGAGAGGGTTTTAAGAGGCTGGCAGAAAGCCAGCCATTCACCCTTCGGAGGAAGCTCACTTGAAGTTGCCTCAGATGCCCCCCAGGCGTTTTTAAACTCTAGGTCACGACGGTGACGATAGTGTGACTCTTTTTCCAAACAGCGCCTGAGTGTGACTAAGAGGAAGGATATTTCCCTGCCTAAGAATTTTTACTCTTGCTTATGTCTTGGGCATAATGATTTTGATGAAGAAATGGGTTGAAGAAGAAAAATTAAGATATGGGTCTCATTTCACGTGTATACACTCTCTTCTTGCCTCCTCTGCRTAGCACAGTGCAAAGAACAGTAATCCTAAAGTAGATTTTTTTCTCTGGACCAACTCACAATAAGTGTATGAGACAAGTCAAGATTTTGCCACTAAARTAAAACYCTAAGAGCTTTATTGTATTAAGATRGTTGCATAAAATGAAGAAAGCTGTGGTTGCTAATAACAAAGCAGAACAGTTCAGTATCATCATCAGCAGGGACATTTAGGAACTGTCCTGCCACTCATCTTGACAGTGGCTGCTTCCTACGTGCTTGATCCTGTCCTTTATGTTTCCTGCATTRCTTTTCACTCTTACAAAGGGCTGATGATACAAAGACCGCTTGTTATATTACAGGGCCATTTGAACACCGAGTTTTCTAATTAACACCTAATTTCTAATCTAAGTTAAAAGGAAKAGGGGAACAAAAGCACCCACTGATGTTCTCAGACCCAGACAAGATATCCTTCTGAAAGAAATGCTTTAAGCATGTTATAACTGGATAGGAGTGCAAAATATTTAATTGTGTGTATGTATACAAGTTGACAGCACATGCATGAGCAGYTGAAAATGAAAAAGGGAGAGAGAAGAGCAGCCACAACATCAAGCAGAGGACAGGAAGTGACCTGGGGAAAAAAGCGACCATTTYAGACATGGTTGGAGACAAGAGGGAAATAAACAGATCTAAAGGAAAGTTAGCCAAATCTCACATAGATTTTAGAGTGAGGAATTAAATGCAATGCACTATACATGTATTTTCTGTCAGATCCCTGGCAGACATCCTATGTTTTCCAAGTATGAGGGAAATAAACCCTGCAGTACTTTCTCACTCTTGACTGTGGGAGGTTTGTGGCTAGACAAACATCCTCTATATTACATAACCCACAGAACACCCACCTGAAAAATTATTACTACTAAAATTATTATTACTACCACTATTTTTCAAATCACTCCTACAGCAGTGAGTAAARAGACCAAGTAATGGCAGCTTAATATGCATTCAGCAAATTCTGATCTAATTACGGAGCTTCTTATGTTTTAGCTGAAAATATTCACAAAATTATTCAGCTAATAATTCCTTATTTGAGAGTTATTTGAATTGTAAGCTGAAATAAAAAATCAGTAAAATACATACAGGACCCAAATCCTTACTGCTGTGCATAGTGATCTCCTCATGTACAAAACAGATGTAACTCAAAAGAACAGGTACAAAAATGCAAGAAAGCAAATAACTGGATTCACAGTTTACAAGTCGTTGTTTGTTACTCTTATATTTACAGAGGTAACATAAAACAAGCTTCACATTTGCTAYTTGAAAAATATATACAGTGTACAAGCCCCTGCTTGATAAAAGCATCAGTCAGTCAAGGATGGGCTAGTACCTTGGGCAGCTGACAGAAATGATTGTAAAATTGCCAGTCTGTAGAAAGTAAACTTTGAACTGGTTGTTAAATTTCTGAAGTTCACAAATACTTGAGCATTTGTGTGAAAGGTTAAGTTTCAATGAATATTCCATTTGGTGACGAAAGCCAGAATTTGATATTTGGCAAAAAGAAATATGACAGGATGACAAATTATTGAAAATTAAATTTGGATTTTAATATGAATATTTGTGAGAAGGTAAGATACTGGATATTTCTTTCTTAGTTCTCCCAGTATAATTCAATTTGWTTCGAGAGTCTCAGAATTCTGATCTCAGAGACCTCCTCCCCTTTTCAACATTCTTGGAAGATAAGGATGCCTTTAGATGATATTCTTATTTTTAATKTACAATTCCAAGCTGTAGTTTGCATTTTTATGCTCGAAGTATTTCTACACATATTTCTGTAGAAATGATGCTCTGAGAGCCTGTCTGTAGTTCTCCTGTGACTGTGCTGTRCATGACATTGCTGTAGATATCAAGGCAAAGCTTTCCAGTCTGTTTTCTGCACGGGTGATGGCAGCCCCTGACACTTCCCAGTGATATTGGGGAACAATGCTTGCTCAAGTCTTTGTGAGGAGCTTAAGCCTGGATTTGCATTCAAGCATTGTCATTCCCCTTACACTGAGGCTACAGGGGATGGAATTCCCAAGTCTTCCATCTAGTTAATAAGCACACTTCCAAAMTAAGAAGAGGGTGTCATACAAGAAATCAGAAGAAATTATTTGTATGTGAATCCAGTGTTACCATATTGGTTAAAGGAGGGCTTAGAAAGCCTTTCAATAACCAAATTTTCCTAATTTCTGTAGCCCTCAAAAAATGTTTTTTCTCATTGGAAGCTCTTCATTCCTTCCATCTTGGTTGGACTTGATGACCTCAAAATGTCTTTTCCAACCTAGTTCATTCTGTGATTCTGTGATCTCAAAAATTCCAAATCCAGTATTTCCCTTCTTTATATGATTTTTTTTAAGCAGACAAACAATCTTTCTTGACTTTTTTTATACTCAACCAAAGGAAACTATTTCATCAGTGGATGACATATATCCATGCAGCACTGTCATTCCAAACAGGAAGGTGCTATTATTTTAAGAAAGAAAAATAARTTCAAAACAGTTACATTATTAACAGTTCAGAAGCTGTTACTTCATTAATGACAGAGAGCTCTCCRGAATGAATTTCAGATTGTTACACGATCAAAAATAATACTGGTTCTTTCCAATATTCTGTCTTTGCTAAATTGTTGGAAATGCTAAGCAAGTAGTTTACTGCAGTAATTGTAGGACAACAGTTAAATCTACTACTGAAAATTTAGTTTATGGACTGGATTGCATTTTGTATCCCATGCCTATYTGTCTTCTCTGAATAATTTTACAACTTTCTAACCAGAGCTGACAGAGAAATTGAGGTCTCAAAGCTAATAAATTTCTACAAGCTCATTGAAAACTGAGAGACAACTAGAGGAGAAAGATCCTCTAAGTTCATTGAACAGTGTAAACAGAACAAATGCCTTTTCACTTCATCAAGAGTATTTTCCCAGTGTTTCATTGCCTGGAAGCTGACAGCTTTGGGTAGCACTGCTGCTACAGCTGAGGTAACTGAAGGAGATGGATGTGTTGTATCTGTTAGAATGGCTGTGTGCCTGGAAGCTTTTTTCCCTCTGTTAYGGCAGTTATTTAGTGAAAGATACAGTCTGTCCTCACAAACCTTGCCTGCTTTGATTAGAAATCATTAGTGCAGTCCACCCAGCAGAATTCCACACAATCCCACACCCAAGCAGAACAGGAGCAGCCGGCTCTCTGCTCTCCACCCCTCCACGTGCCCTGTTATGGCCTAGGTAAGTTGATAGCTGGCAGAGGCCCTGGAATAGGCAGAAAAAAACCAAGTAATACAAGTCTCAGATGTCAGCTTTAGGAATTCACTTGCCATACAACACTGAACCATGAAGTTTTAAGAAGGAAACCGCGGGCTGGAAACTAACACCTGTCTCTTTCAGGTACAGAGCAGTTGCGTCCTGGAGCCGTGTTCAGGGGATTGGAATCCCCATGATCACTGCTATTGAAATTTTCTCCATTTGGCTTCTGTCCTTCATACTGGCCATCCCAGAAGCAATTGGCTTTGCTGTGGTACCTTTCAAATACAAGGATGCTAGTTATGTTACCTGCATGCTCAAACCTACAAATGATTTCATGTTGGTAAGTAACGTCCTGTCTTCTCTTTTTTTGGAACCCACAATACGTGGGTTAGACAATTGAGATACTGGATGATAACAGAGTTCATTCATGCATTAAACTGCAAAATGTATTCTAAAGTGTATTGGTGCAAAGAGGATCCTATGTTCACAGTGACTTTTCTCTGTGTTCAGCCAGAGATATTAAATGGGACTTTACTGCATTTTCATTTCTTTGCTACTGAAGATTCTTTCTACAGACATTTGCAATTCACACCTGCTAAAAGTACAGTCAAGAGATGTATCAGGTAGCCAGAACCTTGAAAAGTTTTGAGTTTCAAGGTACAACACCTTGGAGCTTGTAAATGTCAAAACACATGTTTTACCATGATTAGTCATCCTTCTGTGTGCAGTAGTCAGCTCTCTTGGCACACAGAGAAAAGGGTGGGGCCATGCTACATGCATTAAAGTCAAATAAAAAATAATCCTTTAGTTTACAAGGAATCATGACTACAAAGCTGACAGTCCCACACCTCCAGCTAGGTGTTTGTGCAGTGTTAGCTGCCATTAGATACAGGAGCTCAAGAGCAAGAGGAGTGCCTGAGACACTCCAGGCTGCTTTGGCACGTTTCCTACCCCTCATCCTCTGTGCTCCTGCAGGTTAACAGCTGTCAAAACCCACATCAACTTCTGCAAAGCAGCTCAGGTGAGAAGTCACTGCAGAATCAATAGATTACTGCATAGGGGCATAGTGGTTTTCCACATGGCCTTGCAATGAGAAAATACCTTAATTTTTTAAATTTCTGAATACAGTGAAAGGCCAGGTACCATTCATCCAGTAATGAAAAAGAAAGAGTAATATTCTGGTCTGTTGCAGAGAAGGCAGATAGCACCAGTTCTTCAATCTTAAGAAAAACTCAGTATTTTTTTMTGGACTAGAATTTTTCATAATAGAATATAAGTTTATCTTTTTTGAATGTCTGGTGYTTCTCCTTTTATTGGACCAGAACATAACTTGGCCCATAGAATTGGGAAGGATATGGTAAAGTGGAGCTAGGAGTTTTAGAAAATAAAATGCGTAGACGATTACTTTTTCAGAGGAACATCCCCAGTTGTGGTAGGGTTACACAGACTAYAGGGATGGCCAAAAGAGCATGAGATAATTGAAAGAGAAGACAAAAGGAATTCTCTAATGGAAATAAATAATGCAGATAAAGATGGAGAGGAATTTCCTAGAGTTTATTATATTTTTGTTTCTTGAATCCACAGCCTATATGACTGTTGATACTGTAGTTATAAGACTTATGATTTTGTGATTTATGAATTACACACTGCAGCAAAATTTCCCTCTCTAATGGCTGTTTTTCTCCTCAAATGTGCCTGGACAACCTTCACTTCCTTTTTCCCTAAGAAAAAGAATTGTTTTCCCTTTTCTCAAAAACATTATAGTTCAGGTCTTCCATAGGCATGCTAACTTTAAYGATTACTGTTCTGTTTTTAATGTTCTAAGTAGAATAGCTTGGYTTGTTTTCCTAGCAGGAAGTAGTAACTCTTACTTGGTCAGTATAATTCAGAAGTGCCAATCTTCCCACAGCAGTTTGATTTTTAAGGAAACAAACCAATAGTTATGTCCAAGTTTAGTGTACATGTTGGATGTGTCAGTCAAAATGGAGAGCTTTGTGTTTCAATTTSTTACAAGCAAGTACAAATATGAGATTAAAGTGGAAATACCATTTTAACCTTAACTATAGTATTTGCTACCACAAACACCACAATAAACAATTTCTAAACTCCAGGAAGGATTTGTTATTAACTTCTGTTTTTAATAGGAGCTTTATTCATGTTTAAAGCTATCTTTGAAAGATTTAAAATATTCATGCTAGACCATGATTCCCAAGAGGCCGAGCGCACTAGGAAACTTGTTTAAAATGCACATTTCCTGTAGAAAACCAGTTCCATGTGGGTTTTCAAGACAAACAAAAGAATGTCTACTTCTCTTCAATCAACCCATTTTTGTGCATTGATGTAAGCTTTGTGAAACTCAGATTCCTCAATTAATCATTTACAGGCATTTCCGAGTAGGTTTTATAACTTCACAAGGTCAACTCCTCATCCAGAAGTGATGAATTGGTCAGGGCTGTGACATGGACCTTTCATGTGTTTTCCTGACCAACAGGCAATGCTCATGGAGCCTGGAACACTTTTTGTAGGACACAAAGTTTTCCTTGTAAACATGGAATGGATTCACGTAGTACACATTTTGCTGTGCTGCCCAGCCAACGTGATTCCAGGCTGACTTGGAGGAATTTGCCATGGAAAAGATAATTGTCTCCATGTATTTGTAATCCCTTGCTCTGCAGAAGGAGCAGTAATTACATTTGCCCTCAGTACAAACTCCTCAAATATCAGGCATATTGTTTTCCGGTTTTCTGCTGGCAAAAGCTTTGCTCCCAAGGGGAGGGGGAAATTCTGCCCCCAAGGAAAGTGCAGCTATGCAGGAGACTGCAGCCCCTTCTCAGGGAGGAGAGGAGGCTAATGAGGAGGAGGAAACAAGTTAATCAACACAACACAGCGTCCCAGAGTGAGGTCGGATCGTGGCCCAGAAACCAGCAGCATAATCTAAACTAGCAAATTCTGTATGCAGCTGTGTTGGGGCAGAGGGAAAAAAATCAAAAGCATTCCCTTTTTCTTAGTAAATCAACTTCATAATGTAACTGAAGTAGATTTTTAAAGTAATATTACTAAACACCAGTATACGAATTGTACAGACTTTTTTTCATCTTTCAAAGTTTAGTGCTATTTGGTTTTAAATGTAAACACGATGTCAAAAGTTTGAGTTTTTTAAACAAGAG
Source organism: Cardinalis cardinalis (assembly GCA_014549065.1). NCBI lineage: Eukaryota > Metazoa > Chordata > Aves > Passeriformes > Cardinalidae > Cardinalis > Cardinalis cardinalis. The sequence goes on from JACDOX010000054.1 coordinate 2,237,846, forward strand.
TCATAAAATCCTCAAGCATAAGAATTTTGACATTTGGTGTGGGAACTGTGATGTTACGAGAGCACATCCTCAAGGAACAAACAAGCTGGGGGCAAGAGTGACACATCCCTTTTATACAAATAACCTAGACACAGGAAGTGTTTGAAATGCTATATTTCAGCGCATACTTTTGGCTGAGCATAACAGTTAAAAACCAAGATACAGTATTTTCTGAAGTCTGTAGAGGAAAACATGATCCTCTACAGAAAAGAGCTATTTTAAATGTTTTATCAAATGTAGTATTTCCCACAATACAGAAATTTATTAACTTACAGCATTGCTTACATCACAGCTAATACTTAAAATTACACAGAGCAAAGTATTGCTCACTGTCCTGTCACAAAAGGCAAATGGTGGAAATGGCAGTCAAGGGGTTAAAAGTAACTGTACCACTGGAAGCCATCCCTAAGCTTTGCGCATATCAGACGAACACTTATGAAGTGGCTCCTATCTGCCCACTACATAAGCAAACCAACTGCCAACCTTTTCACTGATAACAAAAGGTGATTAAACTTACAAGACATTTTGAATTTTCCTTTTTTGGCATCAGGACAGAAGCTTTAGAGGTAAATGGCATTTCCTGAGACAGGCTTTTAGTAAGATTCGTTATCTCAGACTGACACTGTCTACATTTTGGCAGGTCTTTTTCATGCAGCTGTATTCCAGTTTTCATGAATGAATATAAATGTTCAGAAAGTACAACCAAAAAAAATTAATTCCAACCCAAGACAGATTGCAACAAATGTACAGGCAGGCTCTCTGTAAATGTTTACACTGACACAATTCCTATTTTGATATTGGTCAAAAAGAGATCAACAGTGTACCAACTGTCATGCTTTTCCAAGGCCTCTCTGTGGTATTTTGCATTCAATCATAAGAAAATATCTGCTCTCTTCTTTCCCTTCTCTACAGTTTTACAAAGATGCAAAGGATTGGTGGCTGTTTGGTTTCTATTTCTGCATGCCGCTGGCATGTACTGCCATCTTTTATACGCTAATGACTTGTGAAATGTTAAACAGAAGAAACAGCAACTTGAGAATTGCTCTCAGTGAACACCTGAAGCAGGTAAATATATTAGAAACACTAATGCTTGAAAATATTGTTCTTCTCTCTATGGGTTACGTTAGAAATATTTCAAAGTGTACCTGAATACAGTAAACTACAGAAGTGGAAAGTGAGGATGTGGGTTATTTATGATGTTAAGGCATTCATTTAAACCCGGAACAAAGACTAAATCATTGTATAAGGAGGTACTGAAGACAGTATGCTCAGGAAACTARCCTCTTTATTTCTTTTCTTATTCTGACAGCTGTGCCCTCCTTCTCTTTAACCTCAAATCACTACTGGCTAAATGCTTTGAAAATAAACTACAAAGATTTGCCACAAATGTTTCTTTTTCTGTATAAAGATAGAACTCYATGGATCCTCCCTCCTTTCGGCGCTCTTTGATATGCAACTGTACTTTCATATAAAAAGCAATTGGAGAATAACCTAGTTTAGAAAAGAGTGGATTTTGCTTCTCAGGGTTATTGCACTGCTGCAGTACCACTGCTGTAGCAGCTTTGAAAAGAGAAACAGGAGAACAGAGCAAACAAATGATCACAGAACAAAGTTGCTCGTGGAACCGTCAGGTCCCTTTGCTGGTTTGGCAGTGCTGGCTGATGTTTAACACTTAACTGAACTTTAAAAAAGAGTCTGGAGCTTTTCCCCTGCATTAATATCAGCCCTTCAAATTCCACCCTTTTAACTTCCATGTTCACAAATGTGAATCCCTAAAGCAGTCCTCTCTGCATCAGAGTGAGTTTTCACAGAAGTTCCTCCTCTGCTGGTTCATTCCAGATCAGGGCTGACTGCAAAATCCTCCCCTTGTGCAGATTCTCCACTCTTTTCCCTCACCAGGCCCTGGGACTGCAACACAGTGTGTTCTAGGGCCACACACAGGCTACTCCACCCAGTAGAGCTAGAATGGTATGTACTAGGAGGTGGAGGAATCCACCGCCCTAAACTGCAGTGCCCACTAAGCTTCTCAGACTGGCTGCTGCAGGATGACTTTATGCCACAATTAAAAAATGTTTATCTTTTTAACCCTCACCCACCCTTCCTTCCTTCCTTCCTTCCTTCCTTCCTTCCTTCCTTCCTTCCTTCCTTCCTT